>CAHIKZ030005285.1:880000-907500 GCA_903632075.3 Acanthosepion pharaonis | reverse complement strand
GAGGACCCAGCCATGACTGTCAGACAATTTCTGCCACCACATCACCCCTTACATCTGGTCACCAAACTCCCCAGACTGCTAACCCCCTTGATTATTATGTGTGGTGCACAGTTGACCGAGAGATCAACAAAATTCCTGGTAACAACAAAGATAAGCTGAAAACAAGAATTATGGCAGCATTCAACAATTTAATCAAGGAGACCGTCCAGAAGAGTTACAGGAGATTCCAAAGTCATTAGGTGGTTGAAGCCAATACCGATTTTATCAATAAAGCCACTCTTTACTATTTCAAGGTATTTTTGTGTAATTTTGGTAAAAATATCTGTTAAAATGAGATGTCAGTATTATTTTCATTTTTGCTTAATTTAGATAATTTATCCCTCGCACCACCTCTCTCTCCCTATCTCGCTATGTATATATATATATATATATATATATATATATATATATATATATGTGTGTGTGTGTGTGTGTGTGTGTGTGTGTGTGTAATATTTCACTGTCTCAATGACTATATACACATTTTGAAGCTTTCTCAAGAAATAATTAAAGCTACTATATCTAATTTTTTTTTAGAAAATCATATGAAAACAGCATTTATTATAAATCCATGCCCATTATGATCCAGATATTACTGATAACATAACGCCATGGAATCACAAGCAGCAAACAATATTTCAATAGGTTTATTGGACTTCTACGAAAACTTTCCATAACCCTGTCTTTCTTCGCAGGGCGTGGTTGATATCCGTAGACACCCGGAAAGTTTCTTATACAAATCGTGGGTAATGCCATCAGCTTCAAACTTATCTCTAATTCGTGAAATTGTAAACCGCATGGGTGAATTGGAATTAAACTCTCTTCGTTACCGCCTTTAATCTTCAGTTGCATTTTCGTCCTTCAAGTATCTTTTCAGGTTGAAAACTTACTTTGTTCAAAACTGAACTCTGATGATATCAGTAATATTAACGTTTAAACCTGAAAATAAAGCAAGTTGACTTAACTTACACACTGCAAAATATGTATTTATTTTTTAAAACATCTTATATTAATATGTCCATTTTTAAAGCTATAATAAAATTATATATTCCCCATGAATTATCTTCTGATTTTTTTTATGTTACTGTTGTTAAAATTGTTCAAGTGATATTATTTAGAAAAACGATTCGTTTGTGATGTGCCGTCAATAAATATGATTGGATGAACTATCGTCTTCTTTATGATTTATAGGATTAATTAGTTTGATGCCATTTTTAATCATTGATCTGAGACAGCGATCTAATACAGATGATAGTTTAGACATCTCTGAATGTGTTCGTATTGCCCTTTGGCATTGAAGTTAAGAATTAAATCAATATAAACATTTGGTTGATTAAGACATTCAACATGTACCAAAATTCAATACTATATATGCATAAAAGTTTTGAAATTTCTAGAATGTTTAAATTAAAATTAAATCTACTTCAACTGGATAGACCTAGTTTCACCGCCTGAACTCTTAAATTTTATTTACTAATTACTTTTTCTATTTTACATTATATTCCCACTCCTCTCTGGACTTTTTAATAAGAGTAAAAGTTTATCCTTTGTTCCCTTTAAGTATTGCATTTCCGGTTCTTACTAAAGTTTTGTAGTGAAAGAGAATAAAGAATGTTCGGTCCGACTGTCAGAGCTGACTGCTGGAAACTTCCTTCTCCAAAAGGCAGTAACTGCTCCTATATATACATTCTTGCTGTAACACTTGTTTGTATATGTTCGTATTACTGTTTCTGTTAATATATTTGTTTAATTTAATTCCTCTTTTTGTGTCGTCATTTCTGGCCCTAACAAGGCCACAACATATATATTAATCAATAATGTATTTTCTCTAACATTCTATAAATTTACACCTACGTTTCGAGAATATTAGAATTCCATCTTCCTAAAACAACCTTGGCTTCGATGTTATAAAGTAGACAATGATTTTTTTTCGTGCCCTATACAAATACCAAATACCACAGAATAAATGATACTATGATGCCGTTAATTCTGATGAATATGCTGCCAGAGGAAGAATTTTTCAGCCCAAGTGATTTTTTAAATATTTTTTCTTCATGCAATCTTGTAAAAAACGCGATAACTGACAAAAAGCGAAATGCACATCATATGAACTGTACAACAATTCATGTCTAAATTATTTTCCCGCCTTTTAAATCTATCACATACCTTGCAAACGTCTTAGGTTAAGTGATTGATGTCATTACCTAGATAAGCTTGCATTTTATCAGTTCCAAATTTTTAAAAATCATCGGTGCAGGTTTTGTTTTCCAAGTCAAATGCCTCATTCTTGAACATAGCAACACATTCAGGATACATACTGCTTCCAATCGATTCATCTCCAAATGCTACATTCATCCTCTGTTTCAGTAATGCTGCTGCCTTGTGTTCGCCACTTCTTTACCTTTTTCGACACAGAATAAATAAATAATAAACTTTTAAAACAACTTTGTTCAGTCTCTATGTTTTAAAACAAGTGAGCACTGGAAACATTTGCACACTTAATAATGCATATAGATAGATAGATAGATAGATAGATAGATAGATAGATAGATAGATAGATAGATATGAATAGACTGAGATAGATAGATAGATAGATAGATAGATAGATATGAATAGACTGAGATAGATAGATAGATATGAACAGAATGAGATAGATAGATAGATAGATAGATAGATAGATAGATAGATATGAACAGAATGAGATAGATAGATAGATAGATAGATAGATAGATAGATAGATAGATAGATAGATAGATAGATAGATATGAACAGAATGAGATAGATAGATAGATAGATAGATAGATAGATAGATATGAACAGAATGAGATAGATAGATAGATAGATAGATAGATAGATAGATAGATAGATAGATAGGTTAGTTGGTTTTCTACATAAAACTTTATTCGTTAAATGCCTATTACTCGGTTCAATATGCCAAGTATTTAACTTTAATAAAAGATGATTGTTCTTGCTTTGCGTAATATTTACCAATAAATGAAAGTAGTGACGAATTTTCTTGAAGACAGCACGTTCCAGGTTTCATTGTCTCTCATATTTATTTACGCCTATTGCTTGCCCAAGTCTCTGGTTTCTTCGATGGAATTCTTTGAGGAAAATATTTCATTTGTGCCACAAAGAAACTGATACCAATGTCGACATCGCAAGAGCTTCCCCACAGTATTTTAAATAATAATAATAATAATAATAAGAAGAAGAAGAAGAAGAAGAAGAAGAAGAAGAACATGGGAGAGATGAAGAGGACAGGGAAAATGGTCAAAATATAAACTCTTAATATTGGTATATTTTTGACGAAATAGTAAAAGAAAAATACATGCAATTATCATCACTAAGTTAAATACATTACTGTATAAAATGTATGAAAGAAGAAAAAGAAAAAAGAAGAAAAAAGAAGAAAAGAAGAAGAATAAGAAGACTATTAAGAGTGGAGTAATGATAATTGAAATAATATATATATATATATATATATATATATATATATATATATATATATATATATATATATATATATTTTTAGCAGGCCTAACAGGCTACATATGCCATATTAGTTTTGCTGTTTATTTGATTTTTTAATAATAATAATAATAATAATAATAATAATAATGTCTGGAATTTACTTTTAATTGGTTGTTTGGTTTATATTCTTTGTTCATTGTATTTTAATACTTTATCCTTAATTTGTCCAGTTAACTCCTTGGTTCTCTTTGCAAATCGCCCCACCCTTTACGCTTTTCCTTTTTCTTACCCCGCTCTCTCTCTCTCTCTCTCTCTCTCTCTCTCTCTCTCTCTCTCACCCAACTCTCTGTGTGATTACAAAACTGTACGTGCCTGTGGTTTTGTGCGCGTTTCATTTCTTGTCTGTGTGAATATGTGTGTTTATGTTTGTCTACAACGATCTGTGGATTTTGTCATTGTGTCTTTAGTTTTGTTTATTCATGTACACTTTTATCTATCCGTTTGAGTGAATATGTGTGTATGCGCCTTAATACGCGAACGTCTGCGTGTGCGTACCTTCGACATCTCAACTTTTTCATCTTCATTCTATCCTCTCATTCATCTGATTGATACTTATTTTATTTCATCCATTTCCTATTTCTCATCCTAATATCAATGTAATAGACTTTCTTTTTATCACGATTTTGCTCATATCTATCTATCTATCTATCTATCTATATATATATATATATATATATATATATATATATATATATATATATATATACATGATAGATAGATAGATATGGACAAACTAAAATAGATAGATAGATAGATATGAACAGACTGAGATAGATAGATAGATAGATAGATAGATAGATAGATATGAACAGACTGAGATATATATGATCAGAATGAGATAGATATATCTATACATGTATATATCTCATTCTGTTCATATGTCTCTATCTATACTTATATATAAATATCAGTCTATTCATACCTATCACAGTCTGTTGATTATCTATCTATCTATCTATCTATCTATCTATCTATCTATCTATCTATCTATCTATCTATCTACACCAGTCTATTCTATCTATCTATCTATCTATCTATCTATCTATCTATCTATCTATCTATCTATCTATCTATCCCAGTCTATTCTATCTATATATCTATCTATCTATCCCAGTCTATTCTATCTATCTATCTATCTATCTATCTATCTATCTATCTATCTATCTATCTATCTATCTATCTGTCTGTCTGTCTACCACTTATGCTTTCTTTATGCCAGTCCTTTCACTTCCTCCATAACTTCTCTTCCCTTTGGACACCCATATCCATTTTCCCTTCCTTTCACTCTCTCTGATCGATGGCATTCCACTCTTTCTTCATTCTTCCAATCTTTCTCTTCCTCCTACTTGCTTTTTGTTCCTTTCTTTTATACCCACTCAGTTGAATAATCGCTCATTTTCTCACAAATATCTGTTCAGTCATTTTCTTTTCCGCTCTCTATATCTCCCCTCATTGTCCCGCCTTACCCCCTTTATTTTCCTTTTACTCTGCTCTCTTCCGATTGGCCTCTGTTTGAATATGCACAATGCTTCTGTCCAAACACACATTTTGACAAGAATGGAAGTAAAGAATTTGTGTTATGTAAACAATGAAAACTTCCATCAACAAATAGAGTGCGTGCATGCCTATGTGCGAACATTCTTTCTTTCTTTCTTTCTTTCTTTCTTTCTTTCTTTCTTTCTTGTTCGTATTCTTTTCTTTACATGAACCATAAGAGTAAGCCTATTTATTTCCCATTTCCCTTAAAACTGAAGACAGAGATTCTATTAAAGGCATCTCTTGTAATATCAAATTGTCCCTGACTCGGAGAGCTGTAAAAGCAACAAGTTAAATGTACATTTTATTTACATATACATACATCAACACATATACATACATATATATGCGTGTGTAATTGTGTGTGACATTTTACCATGTTCTTATGCTGTACTCACTTTTGTTTACATAAATTCTTTTACATAAATGTATATACATGTTTTATCTATATAGGCATATGTATATATATGTGTGTGTTTCTGTATGTATGTTTACTCACACAGACATAAGAACATGTGTGAGTAATCAAGTTAGCGAGTTTTATTGTATTTAACAAGAGGTTAAGTATGAATTTGTGTGAGTGTGTGTGAGAGAGCGCGAATGAGACAATGGACCTGTGCGTGTTTTCGCATGTTTGTGCATGTTTGCTTCTATGCGTATGAGCGCACGCATGTGTGCGCGCGTACGTGAGTGTGTGTGTGGGGGGGTGCTTGATGGGGACATCATTGCGTATCTTAAGTTTAGACTATTCTATTTATTGAAGGTTACGAGCTAATATTCTAGTTTCAAATCTTATCAAATTGTCTGAACGATTTCTTCTCTTTCTCTCTCTCTCTCTCTCTCTCTCTCTCTATATATATATATATATATATATATATATATGTTTGTGTGTGTGTGTGTGTGTGTGTGTTATAAATACACACACATACTCCCTTTATATCTATCTATATACCTATCATTCTTTTTCTATCTAGCTCATCCTGTTCATCTCTCTTTCTCTCTCTCTCTCTCTCTCTGTATATATATATATATATATATATATATAGAGAGAGAGAGAGAGAGAGAAATATGTTATAAACACAGATACATCTTTCATATCTATCTATGTATATTCCTTCATTCTTATTTCTTTCTACCTATCTTTCTTATTCTTTTCATCTCTCTCTCCCTCTGTCTCTCTCTGTTTCTGTCTCTCCCTCTGTCTCTCTGTCTCTTTCTCTCTCTCTCTTTCTCTCTCTCTCTCTCTCTCTCTCTCTATATATATATATATATATATATATATATATATATATATATATATATATATATATGTACCTCAGTCTATTCATATCTGTTATCAATGTGAAACTGTATTTAAATAATAAATAAATAATTGTTCAAATGTCTTCACGTTTCGCAGATAAATCGCTCATCCGCTTAAGGTAATGTTTTAAATTCATTAACAAAACAATGTTTTTAAATTTATTAACAAATTTTTATCTAATTTAAATAATAATTGTAATATCAGCCATTTTATTATACGGAAACTTTCAGTATTTGTTGACCGAGCATCTATTTCTACTCGAGTTACACTTTTCTTTACTCTCTGGCCATCAAATTGGAATCAAATTGACGTATCTGTTTTCAAGAAAACATTGGAATTCATTAATTGAACCGACAGTACTGATTTCTGTTGAAATTTCTAAAATTGTTTCTCTTAAAAATGTTTTTTTGGAAAATAGGCTTCTTATGTCCAGTATCTGTTATCGTTCTTTTAAGTATTGATGAAGGGTTTCCTACCTGACCTTTTAATTGAAGTGGTGTTTAATGTCATTATCTTGATTATGTCATTATTTTCTCTTTGAGTTACATGTGATATCCATTTTTGTTTTTGCTGCTGTAGAAAACCCTCTTATTAGGCCTTTATTATCTGAAAGTACATATTTTTTAATTATTACATTAATGTGTAGCAATTCTGTTGAAGAATCAGTTTTTCCTTAATAACAATAGAAACCAATTACAATTTTTTTTTCAAATATATATATATATATATATATATATATATATATATATATATATATATATATGAAACAATAAGAAAATAAAAAATTAAAATCTTTAGACACACTGGGTTGTAGATTAATATTCTTTCGTTTTTTTTATTATTATTCCATTTAGATTCCTCGACTAGTTTCGACCGAAATGGCCATCATCGGGAGGAGAAATGTTTCTGCTTGCTGGTAGCAGTGAACTACAGAACAGAAATGAATGTCTTGATGGAGAAAATGAACTTTTGTCTGTAGTTTTCATTTGTTTTTTTATTTTTTTTATCTTTTTAACATGAATCTTTTAACATTCTTTGTGTTGGTCAAACAGTCACTTTTAAGTTGTTATTTGAGATAAGAGCTGGATAGTTACATATTATTCTGAATTCTCTGGTCAGTTTGACAGTTTTATTGGACCTGGTGAGGGGATGTGTCTCTGTTTAGTGTTTGTGTGTGTGTTATTTGGTTCTTAGGGAGTGAGTGAGTATGATATGTGTAAGCGTCTGTATTGCTGTAGGTGTGTGTTATCATTTGGCTCATTAGGGAGTGAGTATATATATATATATATATATATATATATATATATATATATATATATATATATATATTATTTATATCTATATATTTATACTAGTTTAGATGTCTTACAAACAGTGACATTTCTTTAATAATTTTACTCTAAGGAAGGCGATAAGACATCTAAGATTCAAGAGGTTACTGAGAGTGAAAGAACCAGATAGAACAAAAGAAGAACATGACAGAATGACAGAAAACGAAGATTGATGTTGAAATCAGGAATCCGAAAGAGTTTTCCGCTAGCTAAAAGTGAGGGAGAAGAAACTATTAAAATAGAACATACGGATACAACTAGAAATTTTAACAGTTAAATTATGAGACCTAGCTGCCAATCTAGTACTTACTGCCTTTGAATTGGCGAAGCCGAAGTAGCAAAAAGGAAAGCTCGTCCGCACAATCACCGTGAAAATATCTATAGAAAGGTCAGAGTAAAGTAACGTTAACGCGATGGGAATGTGACTTAAGCCGAGATGCCAGGTCAGGTCTTACAACGTTGCAAATTTTTCTATGGATTTTACCAAGAATCTCTTTTTTTTATTAAATTTGAATATTATTGTTTTTATGTGATTTTTTCGGTATATTTTTTCCAATTATTCATATGTAGTAATTTTGAAGGTTCATTACTTAATAACAAGACCCACCACCACCACCTTTATGTCCAGATGAATCGGTTATCAATTATCTCCTGTTAATTCACCTCTCCAACTTCTCTGACATCCATTAAACCTGGCACGTGGAACTAGAACAGTCTACCCCAGCGAGCGAAATAAAGGTTCAGTTCGACCTGAAGAGGGCCGGAGCGTACAACGACCGAAACGTATAAATATGACAACAAAGATGAGGACAATAGTCTGAATAATGTAAATAGTGTACATAATACCTCGTCTCAGAAATATAGACAGATACGATTTATTTTATTTTTCTTTATGTTTTTTAGCACTTTTGCCTTCAAATATACCACATTGTGATAACAGATCTGCCAAGAAACGTGAAATGTTGTAAGAAACTGGACGTAAATTTACTGTGATCGATCTAGAGATTACACTAATTTCTATACATTTTCGTCTTACTAAATTGTTTTTCTTTTAAATAAAGCGGGATTTTTAAGTCAAATTTATGGTCAGACTCATTGCGGTGAACAACTAATGCATTGATTGTGTTGCTTTATAAAAGATCCATTTTGTCTTAATATAAAATATGGAAGACATACAAACTAAAAACGACGTGGTGTATTGTAGAATAGATAATACTGCTATTACTGACAACTACTTGATGAAGAAAATGATATGCTGGTTGATTTTGGTTAGGGGCATAGCAACATCTCTAGCGGTTATTTCATGCAAAAGAGGAATGACAGCCAGATAGAGAAAGAATCTATAGTAAAATCATATTCGCTATGAAAAAAATCTATGAATTTATTTTGAACGCAATTTCCTACCTTCAACTACAAATAAAATGTATTGTTGGTCCTTTTTTCTATAAAATGTATCGTTGGTCATTTTGCTATAAAAAGTATTGTTGGTCATTTTACTATAAAAAGTACTGTTGGTCATTTTGCTATAAAATGTATTACTGGTCAATTTGCTATAAAATGTATTGTTGGCCATTTTGCTATAAAATATATTGTTGGTCATTTTACTATAAAAAGTACTGTTGGTCATTTTGCTATAAAATATATTATGGGCCATTTTGCTATAAAATGTATTTTTGGACATTTTGCTATAAAATGTATTTCTGGTCAAATTGCTATAAAATATATTGTTGGTCATTTTACTATAAAAAGTACTGTTGGTCATTTTGCTATAAAATATATTATGGGCCATTTTGCTATAAAATGTATTTTTGGACATTTTGCTATAAAATGTATTTCTGGTCAAATTGCTATAAAATGTATTGTTGGTCATTTTGCTATAAAATACATTGTTGGTCATTTTGCTATAATATTTATAACTGGTTAATTTGCTATAAAATGTATTGTTGGTAATTCTACTTTAGATATGTAATGCTTGTAATTTTACTATAACAATCTATTTTTACACTTTCATGTTTTGTTTTTGTTTAAGGTTTTTAGTATTTGCCCATAGTTGGCATCCTATTAAGTGCTATTACTCCGGGGTTGGGTGAATCAGGGAACAACAGCAATGAAAAGGTGTTTCCACGCTCTTCAAAACCACAGAGGTCTTGCTACCGGGTGTAGTTTATCGTCATACTCAGGACTACGAATAATAATATAAAATTAATATTAATTAAAATAAGTTGTATTTGTTCGAATAAAATTAACTGCATTAATTAAAGCTTTTTGTTTGAATTAAATTAATTCAGCAAATTATTTTTAGTTCAAACATTAACTTATAAAATCAATACTTACTCACTTTGTTTATATAAGTTTTTCTTGCTAATATTTTTTCTTTTAGTAAACATTATTATCATTTTACTACTCTTATTAATGCAAACAAGCGTGAACATAACTACTATTTTCACACTCATACACACACACAGACGTACACACACGCGCGCATGCGCGAGCGCGGGAATCATGCTTAAATACATATTCATATACACAAACAATCAAAATAAAACTCACGTATATGCAATCAAACATATTTAGGTATTTGTATAAAGGCACATGTAACATGCTTATAATACACACATATATACACATATAAACACACACGCATACTCACATAAGGAGAAAACATAGACAAAAAAAGCAGACACATATATTAATTTAATTTTTACAGTGATATACTTTTCATGAACAGTCATTACTAATATTATTGAATGAGTGAGCAGAACACCCCAAAAAAGTGACTCTGGGATACAAATATATGAAGTCCAATATACCTATGATGAAACCCAGTCTGACAAGTGAATATCACAGCTAAATATTTCCGACAGGGTGACAGATTTTGGTAAAAGCCGCAAATAACCTTACGAGTGTGGCCCACCTAGAAATAGCTCCAAGCCGATTAACCTTAAGTCTTTTAAAATGTTCTCCGATTGAGAACGCTCCGAAATATTGAGATATGGCTCTAAAGTCATCATGGCTTTTACATCCTTCAGAATTTAAATAAAAACTCTGGAAAATAATAATAATAATAATAATAATAATACCATCTTGTGTAGGTACATTATTTACATTATTCGGACTATTGACTTCATCTTTGTCACCATATTTATCGCAACGTTTCGGCCGTTGTACGCTCCGGCCTTCTTCAGGTGGTTGGAATTTCGAACTGAACCATTTATTTCGCTCACTGGGTAGACTGTTCTAGTTCCACGTGCCATGTTTGATGGATGTCAGTTATCAGTTATCCCTCTGAAAGTTCTCCACTGCCTTAACCGGGTATTGAACTCACACTCTTTGGGTCTATCACTGGATCTTTCAAGCTGACGTAGACAAAACCCGTACCCATCAGTGGCAGGGTTGAAAGCTGAAACTGAAGATTTTATCCTTGCTGCACAGGACCAATGCTTGTTAACTAGAAATTATCAAGCACATATACTAAAATACTATGTTAGTTCAAAATGCAGATTCTGTGATAATTACCCAGAAACAATTGATCATTTTGTATCAGGTTGTACGGTATTGGCACCCACTGAATATAAAACCCGGCATGACAGAGTAGGCCAATATCTGCACTGGAAAATCTGAAACTTCTACGGGAAGGAAACTGAAAGAAACTGGTATGAACACCACCCAGACCCGGTAACAGAGATAGGACCTGTTACAATTCTATGGGATTACACAATACACACTGGCAGAAAAATCAAAGCCAAAGGCCCAGACATTGTTATTAGAGACCATAAACAAAAAAAGTGTCTCCTTATTGATATGGCAGTCCCTGCTGACTGCAATGTATCTTTGAAGATCTTCAAAAAGCTATCAAAATACAAGGACCTTGAAATAGAAATCTCAAAAATGTGGCACATGGGAACATCAACAATCCCTGTTGTAGTTGGAGCCCTCGGATTGGTTGGAAAAGATTTCAGTAGACTAACTGAAGGGATGCTTAGAAGCCCATGCCTTAAATAAATACAAAAAATTGTTCTCACGAGTGCAGCACACCTTACGAATGGCTTTCTCTACGTATTTTTTTTTCAGTCGAAAATATCATGATGCCATATCTAACCTTAGGTCTATGGGCGGGACCCGAAACGAAATGTGTACACACCAGAAATCAAAGTTAATAATAATAATAATAATAATAATAATAATAATAATAAATATTATTATTATTATTATTATTATTATTATTAACTTTGATTTATGTTGTATATTCATTTCCATCCGGGTTCCCACCAGAGACCTAAAGTCAGAAATTGCATCAGGACATTTTTCACTGAACACTTAAAAAATATATAAATAAAACAACCTAGCAACACGCATTTTCCATCTTCTTAGCGTGTAAGCAGCGCTTGTTAGACAATGTTTTGTATTTCTTTAAGGTATGTCATGGGCTGTCATGGATCAATGAGTCTATCAGAACCTTTTCCAATCAAACCCATGGTCACAACCACAACTAGAAGTACTCATATCTTAATATGCCAGAGTTTTGAGATTTTAACCTCAAGATCTTTTTTTTAGACCTTCAAAGCTATATTATAGTTTGAAGGAACTGCCATTGTTATTATTATTATTATTAGTAGTAGTAGTAGTAGTAATAATAATAGTGCTGGTGATTCTAGCCGTGGTTGTCATAAATTTCGTACATCCTTCTGCTATTATAGCTAAATTTGATATGTGGTTCTAAGCCATCTCGTTGCTTTTATTATTCGGGATATGGATCTATGTTTTTTTTTAAAACCAATTTGTTACATTCGCTTATCATGGCTGACTAATTCAAAACAGTATCTACACATTTTAATTACTATTACGATGTACTAACGTTATATAATATAGTAATTTCTGTTATTTCTAGAAAAGATATTTTCATTATTTAAGATTATTTATCATTGCATCTTTCCCGGTCATTTTTATAGCAATTATATTTTAATTTCAATATTAATAGACACTTCTTAATAATGGAGGTTATATACCAGAAAAGAAATATTCCCTATTTTTATTATCCCCATTACCGGCAGTATTATACCTCTGCTATAGTAACACTTTAATACACGTACGGAATGGAACAGCAGAAAGAAAAGTAATAACAAACATGCTTTGTTCTCAGAGTGAGTTTTATACCACTAAGTCATACACAAATCTTTATACAAATATTCACATTTGTCCCACACAGAGAAAGTACAACACACGTATGCAACAACAAGAAGCGTGAAAAAACAGAAAGATAAGGGGTCTTGTGATAATTCCCAACGGAAATTCGAGCTACTACTATGTTTCTGGAGAAACTATATTTAAGTTTCCCAACGAGGATTCGAACTGGCCGGCGTTATCTTCAATGTCACTGGTGAGGACATATTTCTCAAGCGGAAAACGACGATTTATGGATATTTCCCAACATGGATACTGCAAGCCGGAGATAGTCTAGTGAAGACATATTTCCCTAAGGGAAAACGGTGGCGTAGGCTTGTGAGTTGCCATTTTGGGGAGTTTGCCCGTACTAAAAAAAAAGAAAAAAAAAAGAAAAAAGTGCTCTGATTCTCCTGGAAGCTAACTGAAAAACTGACCACTTTCGTCAAACTATGAAATGAAGTCACTAAGAGGCCGTCGTATTGCCCACGTGGTAGCATCTCAACTAAAGGAAGATAATCGTCTTTTGCATCCTTACTGTTTTTGCTTTGATTATATGAATTTTTACCTCGATAATATCTAGTGATTTTCAATGATGATTTAGTAACAGTAAGTATCTTAAATCATTTAGAACTCGCTATATTTGCTTTACTTATATAGTGATTTCATTTAGATTGGTCCAGTGAGTCCCCGGATTTTCACACTTTCCAGCATCTTTATTTCCTGTTTTCGGTCATTAGTATCTTTACATTTATGTTTTACAGGTGTTTTTTTTTCGGTTTCTAGCAATGTTTTTTTTATTCTTCTTCACAACTCCTGATTAGAACTGGGCGATCCATTTTGAATGTCAAAATATATTCCATTCGCTCTGACAGGTTCCGGTCTGCTTATATGGCATTGGGAAAAATATGTGGCTGGGAAAAACATATTTTTTTATAGAAGTTAGTAGTGAATTCGGAATTAAATTTTGATTTAAAATATTCATCGCATTGTAAATCACTTAACTCCAAATGATATTTTTCTGCCACTTTCTCCTCAAATTAATTAGATAATTACTGTTCAGGCGTTAAGTTGGCGGGCTGGAAAAAAATCATTTGCGGTCCGGAAAAAATCCGGATGTGTGGGGTTCGCCTGGTCTATACGGTCAAAATGCAAGCAGTTGCACATTTTCCAATAAATTACATCACATTTCCTATCAAATCCTGCCCTTTCTTGTACTCGTTTTTGGATAATTTGATGTATTTGTCTACTTTATTTTTAATAGATCGTCCGCCTAAATGTTTGCCTAATTTCTTAATTTCTTTGTAAAATGTCCTATTTTCCGTGACACACCATGGCATTGTTTTCTGTCTCATTTCCATAATGTCAATGATTTCACGTCTTTCATTATATTTTCATTGTTTAGTGTTCTTTGGGATAATCTCGTTTTCTTTTCTTAATGTCATACTTAAAATGTCTATTCTTATTTAGTCGCTCCCACAGTCAGCACTTGGATATATTTTACAGCGTAGCATTGTTTGTTATGTAGTCGATTTGGTTCTTAGGCTTTCCTCCGTCTCCATATACGCCTTCGGTTTTCTTGAAATCAACTGTTGGTTATTACCTGATAGTTCGACGTGCACCAGTGGATTCATCCTTCTCCGCGTTCATTACGAGTCCGAATTTGCCAACCATTTTACCATCTCCATCACCTTACCTACTTTGGCATTCAGGTCTTGTATGAGGATTGTAATTTTCTGCGATTTGCATCGAGTCTTGCTATTGTCTAGCGTACAGTAAAACGTTTCAATTTCTTCTTCCGTATATTGTGCTGTCGGTGCATATGCTTCTATGGTGGATATGTTAAAATGCTTCCCTTTTAGTTTATCTACAAGAATTGACAGTATCCCAGAAATCATTTCTTCATGATTTGATATATGTCCTACTCTCCTCTCATTTTTCCCTCAGCATTCATATATGTTCCTGTTTGTCACTGACGAAATATCCATTGTTTGCCTACCCAGTTTCGCATACGCCTAAAATATTAACGTTCAATATTCATTTCCTGTTTTATATTCCTTAACTGCCAACATTGATTTAGTATTCTGACATATTAGTAGTATTCTTATATCACATGACTGATATTATTAGCATTAATATTAGCAGCAGTGGTTATCTTAATTCTTATTATTATTATCATTAGTATTAATAGTAGTAGTTACCTTACTCAATTCATATTATTAGCATTAGTAATAACATTGGTTACATTACATAACTAATATTATTGCCATTAATAGTAGTAGTAGTGGTTATCTTAATTCATACTATTGTCATTAGTAATAGTGGTTATATTACGCAGTCCACATTATTGTCATTAATAGTAGTAGCATTAGTTATGTTATAACCATTAATAGTAGTAATTCAGATTATCATTGATAGTAGTAATGTTATTACCACTAATTGTGGTATTAATTCAAATTATTATCATTAATAGTAGTAGCATTATTTATAATAGTTAACTAATACTATTATCATTAATAGTGGTAGTAATTTAAATTATTATCATTAATAACAGTAGAATTATTTATAAATAATTAATGTTATCATTGATAGTGGTAGTAATTAAAATTATTATCATTAATAGTAGTAGCATTATTTATATTCACTAATTTTATTATCATTGATAGTGGTATTAATAGTAGTATGCTTCTTTTGTTATTGCTATTTCTGTAGTGCTTGCAAATTGTATTATTATCATGTCACTTGCTATCATTTTTTATCATTGTTTTCATGAACCTTAATAACATTATTATCGGTCTTCACAGAACCAGTCTTTTCCCTCTTTATAAATAAATATATAAATACGTAAATAAGGCATTGAAGTATAAACACTGTTTTCTTTTCTTAGCACATTTCAGTTTACGTCTCTTGATAAATGTGATATATTTTTGGAATGATTTTCATTGTAATGGCGGTAAACAATGTTGCATGCGTTGCATTTAGTTGGACAAGTGAAGGCACTACTGTTTGCTTCTATCATTTAAAAAACTCTATTTTAACGGGTTTTTTTTTAAATCTCATTCATGTAGGATATATTTGCTTACAATTCTGTTTATTCCCAATCATGATTGAAACAATTAAAATCGTTATTTAGGTAACAAAAGAGTTGTTTTTTTCTTGTTTTTCAATATTTTTCTCGTTTATATTACTATTTCTTACATTTTGTATATTTCGTTTCATCTTTATCTTTGAATACGACATGGGTTATTCGCTTAAAGCTAATATATTTTAATTTTTAAAACTATTTTTAAATCTTATCCTTCATTTGTTATTGATGATTAAATATTTCTAGTTATCGATCAGAAAATTTACCCGTTGGGTAAAATCCGTTACCACAAGGTGGCATTATTGAAGTGATGTATAGATATTTCGTTTAATTTGTTATTAATTTCGCTAGTTATATTTTCATATATTCATCTTGTCCTATGTGTCGTGTCCTTTCAGGACGTGAGTGATCATGGCTCTTCACAGCTTTCTATTCCTTACGCGTCTGACCTCGTTGCCTTCCTCTATCTATCTTAGCTTCGATATACCTTGCGAGGGTAAATTTCTTCACTCCCTTTTCTCGTTACGTGTTAAATGTCTCTTTCTGATTCTAAGTATAACTGTTCTTTCTGTTACCATTTTCTTTAAGAATTCCTCGTTAGTTATTTGCTTTCACATAGAATTACTGAATTAAAGCAAAGGCTAGTTTCTTCCATTCTTTTTGTATCGCTCTTCAGGAACTGTTCCAGAGGTTTCAATAGTTATGCATACTGTAAGTTATTGTTTTATTTCTTTTGATTTCTGGTGTGTACACATTCTTTCCTGGTACTGCCCAGAGACCTAAAGTCAGAAATGACATCATTACATTTTCCACTGGGCAATTAAAAAAAAACACATATTTTACATAGATAAAGCCCTTCGTATGGTGTTGGCTGTACTCATGAGGACAATATTTTGTATTTCTTTAAGGTATAGAAATCTTTTCAATGAGTTTACTGGAATCTTTTCCAACCAATCCGAAGGCTCCAACTACAACAGGGATTGTTGATTTTCTCATGCGCCACCTTTTTTAGATTTCGATTTCAGGGTCCTTTTATTTAGGCAGTTTTCTTAAAGATCTTCCAAGATACATTGCAGTCTTCAGGGACTGTCATATCAAAAGGGAGATAATTTTTTTGTTTGCGGTTTCTAATAACGATGTCTGGGCGATTAGCTTTGATTGTGTGGATTTAAAGTCCCATAAAACTGTTACAAGTCCTATCTCCTTAACCGGGTATTATTATTATTAGTAGTAGAAGTAGTAGTAACAATATAGGGTATGCTGATAACACTGTTAATGGTAAACTCATAAAGGAATGCGAAAGAACTGTTAGACAACATAGTGATGGAAAGATAGAAGAAAGAACTAGGTCACAGAGATTCTTCGTATTCGTATTATCATCTAAATTCAGTTTGTTTGCAAAGTTAAGAACGGATCACCATTCCTACCAATCATGTTTTCTTATAGTGTTTCCGAGCAAATTTACTTCATTTTTTTATGTGACAGACCGTTTTATCTCTGCTGAATGATTTTCATTGAATGAGAGAACAGCATGGAAATAAAACGACGCTGACAGTATAAATGCATGTAGCTCTGCATAATCATCATAACACCCAGCCCGATGACGGTATAAAAGTAAATCATAACCTTGCAGTTTAGATATACCTTCAGTTCGAGTAACAAAGTCGACACGAACAGTCAAGGATTGATAATATCCCAAAGTATCTTCCAAGCTGCTTTATTTGCCTTATCCTTCAAACCTAAAAATAAATCACTCTACGACCGGCCTTGATGCTCCCCAACGGCACTGACTCATTATTATATTATTATTTCCTTTAATTTCTGTTGTATACAGATTTCTTTCGTCTTCTAGAAAAAGCATAGAGACTGACTATTTTTACTCTTGTCTTTGGTTTTCAAGAACAGTAAATTAACATTCTTGTTCTCCTTCTCCTCCTCCTCCTCCTCCTCCTTCTTCTTCTTCTTCTTATTATTATTATTAGTAGTAGTAGTAGTAGTAGTAGTCTCTTGCTTTGCTGTCTGATACAATCCTTCTCAAGTTTTTTTTTTTTTTAATGTGATGTCATGTAATGGATTTTTTTTTTCGTAGAAACGTTTATGAGAATATCAGTTTAAGATTTTTTTCTGAGTATGTAATCCGTGTTCATGTGCACGAACTTTTGCCTCTAAGGTGCTTTCTCGAAAATGTATGCATATTTGGGAAAATTTTATGACAAAGTGTAACAAGTTTACTTGTGATGCGTTTCGTCTTTCAGGACTTCATCGGATGTTGATAGAATTCCACATACGCACGGCAGAAGGGTGTGTTATAATTTTATATTTTTTTATCTAGCCAAATTCATTTAGAGTCTTTTTTTTCATTTTTCTTTCTATCAATTTCGTAAGTACGTATTCCACACTGTGATATTAGAAGATCTGCCAGGAATGGTAAAATGTTGTAAGAGCCAAGGTGCAAATTTACTGTAGATGACCTTGTACTCTCTAGACATTTACCTTCTAGTAAATTATTTCCTCCTTTGGTTAGAGTAGCATTTTTACGTCAAATTGTGGTCAGTCTCGTTACGGTAGGCAACCAACACATTTGTTCATATAATCATTTATTTAGATTCATTGAGGTTTCTCCTATATATATTTTGTGACAATTATTACAGGCGATGGAGTAAACTCCTTCAGGTTTTAGCTTATTGTTTTGTTTTTGACTAAGTATTTTATTGTTTTGGATGAAGTAGTAACAACATTTATGTTGAGTTTAGATAGATTCTTTTCCATTGTAGATGTGATAGACTTAGTTGATAGGATCATATATTTATTATTCATTGGGCATTTTTTGTTTTGAAATATTCTATGGGACTTTTTTCGCATTGAATATAATTAGGGGACAGGAGAAGTTTGAAAGTGTTTTCAATGCATTTCTCTTGTTCTTGTAAATAATCCGGGCTGCATATTCAGAGTGCTCTTAAGTAGAATACGATGATTATGCCGTATTTTATTTTGTTGTTATGATGAGAATAGAAATTTATTAGGTTGTTTTTGCTGGATGATGTCCAATGAACAATGAGTTTAAAACTGTTGTTAACGCGGTGTGGCTTGACATCTAGGAAGAGTAAGGAACTGTGTTCTTCCATTTCGTATGTAAATTTATTTGCGTGTCAGACTTTCTTTAATTGATCTACTAGGACAGGTAAATCAGTATCTAAGTAGACTACCATCTATATAATGGAAGTATTGTGATTGGGTAAATATTGTAGAAAGCACCGGATTCGAGAAATTCCACTGAGAGGCGATCGATCCCATTTTTAATCGAAATTTTTGTTTGCAACTATCTGTTATGGGGTCCACCCTTTTCGGATATAATGGAGTCGTCCTGCTGCCATAAAATAGCTACAGTCAGACAGAGAAGAGGAGTCGTACAAGAGTCGTACATGAGTCGTACAAGAGTCGTCTGTGAGTGTCAGTAGTCGAATAGAGTGAAGTAACCTCTTGTAGAAGTCAGTTACAAGCACGTAGACTCTAAGGAAGTCCTACTTCGAGACTGTATATATCTATCTGTATTTTCTACTAACCGTGTTCCTGGATTTTACTAACAGCATTACCTTTTGTATTTTGTGTAAATACATTTAATTTCTTAGCTTAAATACTTGCGTTTGTCATTTATTGGATACCTATTTTTCACGCGGGATCCACAACAACTTGGCGAACGAGGATTCGAAACTCACACGGAAAAGAAAAACTTTTCGTACGCCTCACCAACAACAACTTGCCCACAAAGATTCAAACCCAAGCGGAAAAAAAAAGAAATAGAAAAATCCTTCCCTCGTCGTCCAACAACAAATTAGCCACAAACAATTTCGAGGAGTAAAAATACAGAAAATTGAGTTATCATGGAAGATTTTAAAAATATGTTGGTAGAACTAATAAAGCATCAAAATGAGCAACAATTACAGCTACAAGAAAAATGGCAAAAGCAATTATTACAAACGCAAAAGGAAAATCAAGATAGACAAACAGATCTCCAGGAACTAATATTGAAAGTAGCAGGCAAAAAGCAGTTAGATATTGAAAAATAAGCAACATTTTCGCAAGACGCGGTGTGGAATACCATAGAGATTTTTAAATATTCTCTAGATGAGGACAAAAATTTTGGAGATTACTTCAGAAGACATGAAGACATATTTAACATAGACTGTCAAAATTGGACAGAAGCGAAAAAGCTACGTCTATTGCTTAGAAAATTGGGAACTGAAGAATATACAAAGTTCGTGGATTATATCTTGCCAAAAAAGACAAACGAATTAAAATTTGACGAAGCAGTGACATGTCTTAAAGAACTCTTCAGTCCCAAAACATCACTCTTCCATAGGAGGTGGAAATGCCTTAACCTGGTAAAGGGCGATAATGAGGATTATTTCACGTTTGCCGCAATAGTAAATAAACATTGTGACGACTTCAAACTAGCGGAATTAACCCGGGATATTTTTAAATGTCTCATCTTTGTTCAAGGGCTAGTTTCTACAAAAGACAGCGAAATGCGTAGAAGAATGCTGGCAAAATTACAAAATGAACCGGGTCTAACATTACAGCAATTATCAGAAGATTGCTAGAGATGTTTAAGCATTAAGAAAGACGCAAAGGACATTGAAGAATCGGCTGTTTCTCATATACGTAAGTTAAACAAAAATCTACGTTCTTCACCCTCCCCGGAAAGAAAAATAAAATATTATGGTAAGAGAAAAACTACAACATACAGGACAAATTATGACAAATATCGAAACAAATATAAGCCCCCTCCAGCAGCATGTTATCGATGTGGAGGATTACATTGGAACAAGGATTGCCGCTTCAGATATAAAAACTGTCATGAATAGAAAAAAAGGCCACAAGGCATCCCAACGCAGAAATAGAAAAGATACTAATAGAATAAGAGCTACAAGGATGAATAATGATGACAACAACAATGTAAGAAAATATGTAGAACTGGAAATTTTAAACAAAAAGATTAAATTACAACTGGATTCGGGTTTCGACCTCGCGATAATCAACTTACAGACATGGAAAAAAAACTCAATAGACCTACGATGTTACACACTCAAAAAATTGCCAAATCGGTTACAGGAAAACGAATAAAATTTGAGGGAGAAATAATAGTAAATGTTAAATTTCACGGCAAAACAAAAAAACTAAAGATATACTGAAAATCTAGTAGGTATCGACTGGATGCAGAAATTCAACGTTTGGGACCTACCTATTAACTCGTTTTGCAAAACGTTAGAGGTTGAACAATCAGATACCATAAAATTGAAGGAGGAATTATATAATCAATTTCCTGAGGTATTTTCAAGCGGGTTGGGACGATGCAACAAATTTAAGGCCAAAATAGAATTAAAAGAAAACGTTCAACCAATTTTTAGAAAAAAGCAAAATGTCCCGTTTGCAACTATAGAAAAAATAGATAAAGAATTGAGAGACTTGAACAAACCAGGATTCTATCTAAAACAGAGTTTAGTGGAGTGGGCTGCGCCGGTGGTTTACGTTAAAAAAGAAGTCGGGAGAAATTCGCGTATGCGCAGATTTTCGACAGGACTCAACAAGGCAATAAAGGACCACCATTACCCACTACCGAGCCCAGAAGAGATATTTACAAAGCTCAACGGCGGTAAGATATTTTCAAAAATAGATCTTAGTGAGGCTTATCTACAAATCCCATTACAAGAAGAGAGTACGAAAATCCTTTGCCTTAATACGCACAAAGGGTTGTACAAGTTCAACAGACTACCATTCGGAATAAAAGTTGCACCTGCAATTTTTCAGCAAACAATGGACACAATGCTCACAGGCCAGAATTTCGCGACCGCTTATCTGGATGATATTTTAATTAAGAGCGACAATGTTGAAGAGCACACATCACACATAAAAGAAGTTTTTAGAAGACTTCAGGACTTCGGTTTTAAAGTAAAAGGAGAAAAGTGTGATTTCTTCCTAAATGAAATAAAATATTTAGGTCAAATAATAAATGAAAATGTCAGGAAACGGGACCCAGAGAGGGCATCGGCAATCAAAAATATGCCGGAACCAAAAAATATTGCAGAACTGCAAAGTTTCCTGGGCCTAGCTAATTACTATGGCGAATTCATTGAGAATATGCATAAACTGAGGGCTCCATTAAATGAGTTACTAAAAAAGGAGCATAACTTGAATTGGACAGAGGACTGTAAAAAAGCGTTCAAAGAAATAATACAGAAATTAACGTCAAAGACACATTTTGATCCCGAACTCGAAATAATTATTGCAAGTGACGCGAGCTCACAAGGGGTAGGTGCGTGTATTTTACACAAGATGCCGAACGGT
Source organism: Acanthosepion pharaonis (assembly GCA_903632075.3). Taxonomy (NCBI): domain Eukaryota; kingdom Metazoa; phylum Mollusca; class Cephalopoda; order Sepiida; family Sepiidae; genus Acanthosepion; species Acanthosepion pharaonis. Next base: position 885,167 of record CAHIKZ030005285.1, on the reverse strand, counting down.
ACAAACAAATCCGTGGCACACACATCTAGATCATTATTACCGGCGGAAAGAAATTATTCACAGATTGAAAAGGAGGCATTAGGCATAATTTTTGCAGTAACGCGTTTTCATAGATATATATATGGGAGAGAGTTCAGACTTCAAACGGACCACAAACCACTCCTTACAATATTTGGTTCGAAAAAAGGCCTACCAGTCTACACAGCGAACAGACTTCTAAGATGGGGAACTGTGTTACTGAACTATAATTTTAAACTGCAATTCTTACCATCAAAGAAAATCGGACATGCTGACGGACTATCGCGATTAATACCTACAAAAAGTGAACCGTTAGAAGAGTCGGTAATTGCCGCATTACAAGCGGAAGATGAAATCAGCAAAGTACTAGGCAATACAATAAAGGAACTACCTGTAACGCTGCTAGAAATAAGACGAGAAGCAGAAAGAGACTACTTTATTCAGGAGACCAAGAAAAAAATAGAAGACAAAATGAAGAATTTAGCAGACAGTTTCTCAATCTGTGACAACATATTGTTGTATAATGAGAGAGTTGTAATACCAAAATCACTACGAAGAAGGATCTTAAAAGATTTTCACTTGGGACACCCGGGAAAAAACCGGATGAAATCACTCATGAGTAGTTTCGTATAGTGGCCGAATATGGACGATGATATCACGCAAATGGTGGAAAGTTGCAAAGGTTGTGCTGCTGCGGCGAAGGCACCACCCTCTATACAAAAGCCATGGCCTAAAGTCGACAGACCGTGGTCCAGAATACACGTGGATTACGCAGGACCCATTGAAGGTTATTATTAGCTAATAACAATAGACAGTTTTAGCAAATGGCCTGAGGTTGCCAGATTCAAGCACCCAACAACGGAAAACACCATAAATTGTTTAATTGAACTATTTGCTAGATTTGGTGTCGCAGACTGCGTAGTAAGCGATAATGGCACACAGTTTACATCCAGCGATTTTAAAGAATTTTGCGAGATGTACGAAGTAAAACATATTAGGATAGCGCCATACCATCCCAGGTCAAATGGACAAGCCAAGAGATTTGTCGACACTTTGAAAAGAGCACGAAAAAAACCTGAGGACATACCAACGACAAAAGCTCTACAGCAATTTCTACAAGTATATAGGATAACACCCAACGCCAACACACCATCGGGTCTTTCCCCAGCAGAATTAATGTTCGCGCGGAAAATAAGATCGGTGTTTGATAAACTATTACCGAGCAAGAGCAAAAATCAATATACACCGATGGTGCCAAAGAGATCATTCAAACCTGGAGAACGGGTTTATTTCAAAAATTTTAGAAACAATATGTCGTACTGGGAGCCGGGTACAGTAATCAATAGAACCGGAAATCTAATGTATACCATAAAAGGCGAAAAGTTCACGCACAGAAGATATATCGACCAGCTACAGAAAAGACGAATTGAGGAACCAAGCTCGTCAATCGCAGAAGATGACGACGCTATGGATACAATCTTTGAAGCGTTTGAGATACAAAGACCGCAGGAAAATACAGTAATGAGAAGGTCAAATAGGAAAAGAAAATTCGTCGAGCCACTAATCATCAACCACAAAAAACAAAAATATTAACTCCCCCCAAAAAAGGATCTAAGAAGTGGGGTGTTATGAGGTCCACCCTTTTCGGATATAATGGACTCGTCCTGCTGCCATAAAATAGCCACAGTCAGACAGAGAAGAGGAGTCGTACAAGATTTCTAGGGTAGATTTACTTTTTGAGAGTTCTGAGGTAATAGTTTTCTTTTCAGCATCACTGTTTTTACTGCCCATCCTTTCACTAAATTCTTATACTTTTCTAATAATATGGCACGCTCAAATCACCGCGCTAATAACAAATATGGCGCCAGTTTGTTTACATTGCGCAGATCAGTACGAAAATTTCAGTGATTGCGCAGATCAGTGTTGCCAACATTGTGTGAAAATTTTGTGTGAATTGATTGGATGGTTTTTGAAATATTAGAAAAAAGTTATCTCGATAATAATTTGGCACGCAGTGTAGTTTATGTTTACATTATTATTATTATTTAGTATTTCATTCATTATCATTTCAGCTACATTTTGTTGCAAATATCCATTCCATCATTAAATAATAATAGGAGAGAGACAAAATGTATATTTATTTAATAACATTTAAAATCACATTTACATTCCACCTTCACAATACAGGAAAATATTTGTTGACAACACCAGTAGTCTATATTACATCACGAAAATAGTAAACAAAAAGTTTAAATTCTACAGACACTCCACATCTAAAGCAATCAATCAACGATTAACAAAATTTATTACGTGTATAGAAGCAATCTGTTGAAGTGCATTTAGCAAACATTTAATTCCATTTTTCAATTCTACCAATTTCTGATCAGCTCCCTTATATTGTGACGCTTGTTTTGCAAAAAAAAAAAAGAAAATTCCATAGCTACAAAAAAAAATAGTTATTAAATTTTTAAAATAATTGTAACAGACAATGTTCACGAGGTTTTTTTGCTTTTTTTTTTTAAATCACCATCACGACGAAATGCAGTTTGTCTTTCTAATTTAGCATTGATGAGGATGATCTGGGATGAGATCGAAAGTACTTAGGTGGGGAAAAACGACGGCACCTTCCTTCATAAATATCATTTTAACATCAAGAAACTGATTAGAGAACTGGAGAGGGTCAGTATAAATATAAAAAATACTGGAAAGGAACAGCATAAAAAATTTTTAAAATGCTGGAAAAGATCAGTATGAAAATGAATAGACATAATATTTCTAGATTAATCAATGAAACATGCCTGACTAAATAGAGAAAGGGAGGGAAAGCAATAGATATAGACATATATACATACATACATACATAGAAATCTATATTTGCTGTTATAAAAATTGAGACATTTTTTTTGCTTTTGATCAACACGGATTAAAATCTGGAGGCATAAATGAGGAAAGCCACTTTAAAAGTTTCAAAATATTTCATAAAAAATGTCTGTCTATTTTTACAAGGTATTCATATTATTAGAGGTATAACAAGTATTCTGAAATTATCTTTCAAATAACTATCGACAATTAATGTCTTTTTGAAAGCATAAATCCATCTTTAAATAAGCGTTACATACAAGTAAATATATATATATATATATATATATATATATATCACTAAACTAAATCTGCTAACATTTTGATTTGTTAATCATTTACATCCGGGCAATATGCCCTATTGTAATAATCAAAGGTATCTTTTAAGTAATCTATTCATCTCATTGGAATACACGTGTGAAAACACCGTAGTGCATATATATATATATATATATATATATATATATATATATATATATATCAGCAAAACGAAGCTGTAAAAAGAGTGAGAGCCAATTAACTCGGACTCTGTATTTCCTAGAAGATAAAGGAAAAAACTAAGAAAGGGGAGGGAATATCGACGAAGAGGAAGAACAAATAGACATTTAAAAACGGGTTACCCTAAAATAAAAACTAAAAGGAAACTTAAAAGAAGAAGAACAATGTGAGAAGTTAGAAAACAGTCACATCTAGCTTTAGCAGAAAAAGATATTTTATCATTCCTAAAACACTTTAATGGCAGGAATATATATTTAGTATAGGAAAGAGTCGCCGATAAGAATCATGGCTGTCTTCTTAACAGCAACAAAAGAAAAGCCCTAGACTTTTGAATGACATAGTTTATCTGATCACGCACATAAAACGGTGATGAATATAAAAAAGAGTCATTAGGCTGACAGATTTGGTTCAGTGATTTGCACCTAATTTTTTGCACTTAGCGAAGCCGTTTTGGAGATAACTCCTTTGATGCAGATCTCACCTTTGAATTGATCTCAAAGAAAGATCCTTTCAATGTTTGCATCGACTATCTAACATAAAAACATGTTTCTTCAAATTTAACACCTTTATGAGTTTATCATTGGAGGTTAAAAGAAAGGTTATCATATTTTTTAATTCACCTCATATTCCGAAAATGCCATTAATTATTTGCTAGAGGCAAAAGTTCCTAGATTGTTTTTTTTTTAAATCAAACCGTAGTATGTATCTATGTTATTACATTTTTTTCGTTCATTGGTAGAAACAAAACTGATCTTAATTCAGTTGAATATCAAATTCTAAAGTCGGTCACACTTGAAAGACTCAACTGCAGCATAATGTGGGCACTGTATATCTGAAATTAAAATGGAGTTCATGACATTTAATCAAGCCGAACGAGAGTTTAAGATAACCATCTAAATTAACTGGGTATTTTTTTTTTTCTATAAATGTGACCTTCTTTTGGGATTTAGAAGCACGTTGAAATAATGGATAGTGGCTCGGATTGAAGAATCGGAGAGCCGAGTTCGAATTTTAATCGAATCCATTACATTCACTTATATGTAAATACCGTTGAGAAAGGTATGAATCAATCTCTTCTCATCTCTCCCAGCTATAAGTGACAAGATAGATTGCATCCTACAGCCTTGGTTGGAAACCAGTCTAAGAAAAGAAAAACTGAATACAAAAACCTCCAACTATGGGTTAAATTTCCTCACCAGTCCACAACTGGCCAAGCGTTGTGAGTACGGCTACATCCTCTGAAGTGATGATCAGTTAGGGAGGAGTTCAACGGGAGTGGGTAGGCCCTAGATTTGGATTTGTGGTTCTTTTTTTAAGTTTTCATAAAAAGAGGTAGATGTTAGAATTGCAATGATATGGAGAGCACAAGTTAAAATGAATGTCATTTGAAAGTCAAAAGTTAAAAAAACGTTTTAAAGCTGTAAACCTTTCGGTTAGTACTAAAAACAGTCTTGTTGTACCCAGTTGGACATTACCAAAATCCCTGGCAAGTAAATAAATAAATAAAAAACAGGCGTTACTCACATTCAGTTAATGTTAGTGCTATTAAATGTCAGTTGGAAACATGTCCATTGAGGAACTAAATGGGAACGTACTAATGATTGTAGACAGAATATATGAAAGTAGAATGCTATTTACCGGACATTGCTGGAGAAATAAACAAGAAGCTATGTATCAGCTCTCAGAATATAACAGTGGAAATGATCAAGAGCTAAGACGGCACGAACCTTCGCTGATTAATTCATAGATTCACAAACACCAGAACCAGAAAGATAGAACTAAGTCGAACAAG
>CAHIKZ030005285.1:872500-877500 GCA_903632075.3 Acanthosepion pharaonis | reverse complement strand
TACTAGTGACGCGTTTCATCACATGAAATTCTTCATACAAATAAATGTTTTAGTGATAGTGTCAACTTTATACATAAAAATTAGTGAGAATTTGGGAGTGTGGAGAAATACAATAAAAATTCTAATTAAATCGAAACGACAGAGATGTAAGCCAGTAAATTTGATCTTAAACATTATTACTGTATCTTAAAATTCATATATATATATATATATATATATATATATATATATATATGTGTGTGTGTGTGTGTGTGTGTGTGTGTGTGTGTGTGTGTGTGTGTGTGAAAATATATAGAAAATAGGAAGGAACTGGTTAGGTAAATAATCAAAAGTCCCTTAGTATTTTAGTTATTATTTTTAAAAAATAGTGCTCGATACAAAAGTAGAGCATAAATATAATTATTTATTTAAAAATATGATTCCAAATCGCTACATAAGAGGTCTCATGTTTCAAAACTAGAGCCGAAAACTATGGTGAATTTTCTAAATTGGGTAGGCGAGTTAGAAAATTCACCATAGCTGTTACCATGGGGATTTTGATTTCAATTTTAAAACAAGTAAATTTCAGATATACGTTATTCCAACAAAATTTCGCTTGAGGATGGAACGGAACCCATTTTTACTTTCAACTCAATTTAATTTAAAGGATTATATTGAAGTTTTCGGCTCTAGTTTTGAAACATGAGACCTCTTATGTAGCGATTTGGAATCATATTTTTAAATAAATAAATTATATATATATATATATATATATATATATATATATATATATATATATATATATATATATATATGTATAAAATGACAAAAAAAATCTTAGATTTTGCCGACGCGTTTCGTCTTCCGACTTTTTTGAAGGCAAAAATTAAATCTAAATGTTTTTTGTTATTATAGTTATATTAAAAAAAATCCAAATTTAATTTTTTTTTTTTCAGTAGTCATTTTATACCAATTTGTTTTGTCCACATAAATGATCTGGGGATTTAACTATATATATATATATATATATATATATATATATATATATATATATATATATATATAATAATGAGAAGCCACGTATACTTTCTTAATTGTATTTATAGAAAAAGTTTCAAATTAAAAATTATAATGTTTTATTTTATATGAAAGTATTTATTTATTTATATATATATTTGATATTTCAAATTGTCCTCAATTTTTCATCAGAAATAACTGTTTGTTACAAATAAATTAAAATTACTGTTTGTTTACTTAAATCTAACTGTCATATGACAGTTAGATTTAAGTTAGGAATATCTGAACAGTGACGTTCCATATCACGTGACGTCCGCGTCTCTCGAAGGACGCTACTTGCCAACAAACAGTAATTTTAATTTATTTGTAACAAATAGTTATTTCTGATGAAAAATTGAGGACAATTTGAAATATCAAATATATATATAAATAAATAAATACTTTCATAAAATAAAACATTATAATTTTTAATTTGAAATATATATATATATATATATATATATATATATATATATTACAGCAAGAAAAGAAAAATTACCTCGACATAGAAGATAATCTATTTCAAGCCGTTTTGTTCGCGGTTATCATCGGTCCCTAAGTGTCTCGAAGCATTGTTTTAAATTTATTTTCAATGTCAGTCCTCCTCTGGTAGGATCCTGTTAATGAGAATGGGTTTGTGTTAGCGATTTGTCGGGGTGTAAGATATCTTATCCCGGGTAAAGCGGTCTGGGATTGAAGTTTATTCATGGCCAGAATCTATGTTGTTTTTAGTTTAATATCAGTTCCTACTATATAAGTTCTTGCTGTACGGCGTTTATTACAATGAATCATTCATACAAAAAGTAAATTAGTAAAGTTAGTGATACTAAATGGCGAAATCCCTTCGCTAACCTCATGCAAAAAGTAAATTAGTAAAGTGTTGTTTAGTATAAAATGGCGAAATCCCTTCGCTAACTAATTTATATCATTAACTATACTAATTTACTTTTTGTATGAACATCAAGTGATTCATAGGTTAATGCATCTTTAAAATTTAGTTAACGAAGAGATTTCGCCATTTTATATCATTAACTTTACTAATTTACTTTTTGTATGAATGATTCATTGTAATATAAATTAAACTGCACCACATATTTGATTGGCAACAGGCTATATACTTTGGAGATGCCCTCTATCATGAGACATTCATCATTCAAACCAGAGGAAAACCTGCCCTTCAGAAGAGAGATTGTATTGACTCAGAACTGAGTCAATAGGCTTGTGAAGAATATAGCCGCATCTTATTAAAAACTCGGCTGAAAAGCCATATGGGGAGTCTTGTGCTGAGACATCGAACTTAATATAAATGTTACCACCAACAGGGGGACTTGAATTCTCCCTTGTTTCATAACCAATGTAATTAGTAAATTTACATTACTTATATGGTAAGCATGTAAGAAATTCAGAAATTTTTAACTTTGGCATTGAGATGTATTGACAATGACCGGTGTCATCAGACAAAGAATTTTATTTCATGAGAACAAAATATATGTTGTTAATATGAAACTTAATTTACGTTAAGCGCTTGAAATAACGTGGAACATATAATCTATAAAAGAACATCAAGTTGAAATTTTTTAAGTCTAATTTTATAACGATATACTTAAAGTAAAATCAAGCCTTTACTCGAATAACGTGAATCACGGTTTTTCAAACTAAGACATATTTACTTGATGACACCAGTTTATCGGCGAAACATGTTAAAGTAGAATCTTTCTAAATTATCTTGTACATTTACCATATATATATATATGTGTGTGTGTGTGTGTGTGTGTGTGTGTGTGTGTGTGTGTGTGTGTGTGTGTGTGCGTGAATATTGTTGTATGTTAGAATTAAGTATATCTGTAATCACATTATACCATGATGTTGTAAACTGTCGTGGGTACTCCACTGAGACTAACTTGCTACTTTCGGGGCAACTCTACGGATATTAGTGAGGTAACTCTATGGTAACTCTATGGTAACTCGGGGTAACTCTATGGATATTAGTGAGCTTAATTATATGTTTAATATATATTAAAATTTCGTTTTCATAATATGCATTTAGTGTCGTTGCATGTATGTACTCGAATATATATATATAGTGTCTATGTAAAACATGTGTAGCGCTGAATCTGTGCAACGTCTGATCAAAATTTCTGAAGTCCGGTTAAATTTCTTGTCTCAGGAGAGCACGGAAGAAAAATGTACTTTAAATTTCAGATCTTACTAAAATACAGTAGAACGTTTTTTCTATAAAAAAAAAAGGAAAAAAAAAGACAAACTACACGGAAACTTATATTTAAAAGTGCAAGTGTTGAAATTTCTATCTCTTCATTCTATGAATGCATATTGAGGAAAGAATGCGTAGTGAATCTAATACTCATAAGACGTGGTGAGGAGCAAGAGAAAACCACGGGAAACGCTCTTAACGAAGAACAAAGCGCAAAAAGAGATGATAAAGGTAAAAATTAATTAGAGTCACAAAAAAAAAACAGTAAGTTGTTGAAAGACATTTTCGCCTACGTACCGACATAAAAGAAGTGAAACTATATCCAAAGTCAGTATCAGTTTTGGTCTGGACAAGCAAATTTGTTTAAAAGAGCGTATAGAAACATTGTGTTTGCATAAAGATTTTTTTATTTTATTTTATTTTTTATTTTTTGTCCAACTTGAATAAAATTACTTAAAAACAGCTTTTGTCACTTGTCTAATTGCAAGATGACTATTTCCAAGGACGATTGTCAACACAGAAGCCGTATTTAATGAACATCCAAAGAGATTGTCATTTTGAGGACACATCTCTGTTTACACAGAACACACACACACACACACACACACACACACACACACACACACACACACACACACACGCACGCACGCACATATCGTTTTGGAACTGTTTATATACATTAATTCTCTCTCTCTCTCTCTCTCTCTCTCTCTCTCTCTCTCTCTCTTTCTTTCATGCATACATATATACACATGTATGAAACTGATGACCATACTTTAAAATATCTATTCATATCTGTGCATATATACATAAATACATATTCAGATATATTTTATTTGTATAACTTATTTGTGTTCTTGTTTCCACAAGCTGGGAACCGGTTTATTTCATAATTTACTTTTTAGTCATAAGCCATGTCACTATCAACTTTTAATGACGCAAAGAACAGCTATATACTTTTTCCATCTGTTTGTAATAGAAGTACGAAAAAATCCCTAACCCACCAGCCTAGTAAGGAAAGCGAGAAGAAAGGACTTACTATCGACCCTAAGAAGACCGAATATATAGTTGTCACCAAGAGAAATAGTTAAAGATGCGAGATACATACTGGAGATGTCAAGATCAAACAAGTACAGAAGTTTACATATCTGGGAAATGTTTTAACAGAGGAGAGAAAATACGACATTGAAATCTGAAGGCGGATCGGAACAGGGAAAGATGCTTCCAAAAGCTAAGCAAAGTACCAAGGAACGGGAAAAGTTCGTTAAAACAAGGAATAGTGTACTGAAGTCTTATGTAATATCAGCCCTCTTATATAGCAGCGAACGCTGGGCACAGTTCTACAGAAGAATGCTGCATTTACACTCAGAAAATAAACGGCTAAAATTTATAGAAGAAATAAGGAAGCAGTGCTTAAAAAAATGACACACACAAGGCCATATCGAATAGGATACGGGAAAGAAGCGGACGACCTACCTAACAAGATTGTGCGAGCTAATGGCGAAACAGGGGGTCAGGGAGGGGGCTTGGCAAAGGAACAAACGTTCCTAACTGTTATAAGGTATAGGAGCTTGTGGAGATCTATGATCGTCCACCTCCTGAAGGAACACGGCACATAGATATGTGACATTCGTGCATTTTAATTTATTGATTGATTTGTTATTCACGGTTTATCAACCTTTTGCAGGTTATTTAAAGAAAAAAATATATTCAGATTGTAAGAATATTCGGGAACTAATAATGTCTTCTGAAA
>CAHIKZ030005285.1:850000-867500 GCA_903632075.3 Acanthosepion pharaonis | reverse complement strand
GTATGAAAGTAAGAGGAGGATGCAAGATATGCTGATTATCAGGATATGTAGTAAAACTATCGGTTGATTCTAGACATGAAGTGAATTACATTTTTGCGATCAGGCAAGCATCACCTCGGGAGTCTGTTCAACAATGTAGCAGTTCTTGGGAGGAAACTGCCCAAATAGAACTTCTTTTTTATTAATGAAATATAAAGGGAATACAGATTATTCATCCAATGTAACAGGCATGACGGGTCTTCTATCTGAAGGTCCTAACTAGAGGAACCGGTCAATGTCGCACATAAGAATATTTGCAAGAGAAATAGCGATAAAGTAGCTAGAGGCTTGCGACATTTCATTTTTAGGGAAGGTTTTGTAAAAAAAGAACGCAATTTATCAGCTACAAGTCTGCAAGGACTGTTAGGGCTCTTCACAGCTTCTCTCTTTTATCTGTGAATTGTCATGACTTCTTGGGGAAGTTAGCAGTGCGGTTTCTCGCTCATTCTTTTTCAGAGTATTCATTCTTCTAGACTGACTGACATCTAAGGTGAAAGGGTTCATCATAACCTGTTATTTAACCCATAGCTAGGAAAAAAACAGACTTACACTTTCCTAATGGTACTTGCGCGAAAATGAACAGGACATAAGATGTTGAAATTTTAACTTGACTTGTTGGTTTAGATTTCAGCTCCGATAATCGTTATACCACCCACACAAACTCATATTTTAAAAATAAAGTGGCCATTAATTATTATACCGGGTATAACAGCAAAATTGTCCAAAATCGTGTAAAAGGAAAATTGTCAGTTTGTTTGATTAAGCCTTGAACCGTTTTTATCTTAGAAATGATTACAGATATCTTACTGGAATACTCCAAGGTTTTTATAACACTATTAGACTCTACTTTGAGTAATAAGAACGTATAATTAATCTCTAAGCTTAACAGAAGAATCGTGATGAAATCGATCATAAACGAAAATGACATGTTCATCATTAATTAATCATAGCTAAGAATCGGTAGCTCATGAAGGGCTGAAATAAAGTTAATATATATATATATATATATATATATATATATATATATATATATATATATATATACATTATTCAATTTTTTCAATTTATTCAAGATGATCTTCACCCTCTATAATCTTTTTGTCCTGGAGTAAAAGCTGCCTAACACGTTTCACATACGATTTCCTTTTCAAGTCTTTTTTCACTGACTGTCATAGGTGAAACTCTTCCCTCTTCGATTGAGTTAAATCTTTTCAAATTTGATCTCTTTAAGTAGAAATGATGATCCCTCTTCCTGTCTTGATCTGATTCAGTTTTCCCCCACTAATTTTCCCTCTTTTTTTTAAACTTATGGTTCTCTTGATGGTTCTTGAAAGGACTTTGAAGATGAAAACCAAAGTATGAATGTTGGTACAATTACTGAAGGACTGAATGATATTTTTCCTCTCACCATTGCTCATTTGAGAAGACAGTGGAGATGAAACAAAATGATTTTAACCTGTTCTCTTTCTAGATAAATAGCTCAAAGAGTTTTTTTCAGTTATTCTTACGACAAGTGGTGTTCAGATTGCTAAACGTCTTGTCTGAAAACCTGATAAATTACTGTTTTAGATATTAATATTTTATGGTGTGGAGAATTATACTGTTACTCGATTTAGACAATTTTGCTGTTACAGCAGGTATAATGTAAAAGCATTGGATATTTAACTATAAGTATGAAATGAGGACTTCACTCTGATCAATAAATATCAGAAACGAATATTCGATCTCTAAAGTTCTTTCCCACGACTAACAATCTATATTGCCTTTATTTTCATGTTGTCTCTAATAATAAAAGTTTTTGTCTTGAAAGGTCTTTTCTTGTTCTTCTCTTTGTTTCATATGTCTTTCTTTCTTTCACCCCCCCTCTCTCTCTCTCTCTCTTTCTCTTTTCTTCTTGCAATTGCTTCTCTTCAATATTTTTTTCATTTATTTTGCTTCATTTTTAAATCATTCCTTTTCTATTCCTTTTATTTTTTTATCTTTAGTCTTTTTACTAATAATTTTTTCTACCTTCGTCCAGTGTCAAGACTATTTTTGCTCTTTCACTTTCTCTTCTTGATTATCATTACTTTTCTAGTTCATATTTTTGGTCTCTGGTATGAAAGTGAGTGCTGGACGATCTCTTCAAAGATCAAAGAGGAAACTTGAAGCAAAGAAATGTGGCTCTACTGAAAGATGCTGAGGATACTGTGGAGCGAACATGTGTGCAACGACAAAGCTTTAGAAAAAAAACAGAAACAAAACGGAAACTAACACTTAACATCAGGAAGAGATAGTTGAGGTTTCTAGGGTATATAATGAGGAAAGGGCACTTGGAAAATTCTGATACTCACGTGACAGGGGTAAGAGGGACAGAAGACAATGCACGACATATTTAGTTAGGTTGAGTAAATGGATGGCGGAACAGGGCTTAGGAAAAATAACAGAAAGTTAAAGTTAATTAAAAGCTACAAGTGACAGGAAGTTGTGGAGGGCCATGATCGCCTACGTTTTGAGGGGACACGGTATATAAAGAAGAATTCTTTTTTAAAAAAAAATCTTCATGACTTTTCCTAAAACAGAATCTTCATTTTTTTCAACATTTTTTCTATCCTTTGAAACGCTAAAAACTACTTTAACTTTTCCCCCTTCTTTCAATGCCATTCTCTGTTCTAGGAGAACGAAAATATTGACTATCTGATAAAACTTCCTTTTTTGTTTGCAATTTAGTTAGAGGTAGTATCCTTGATGCCTGGCATGTTGTACTTTACTTAATAAACTAGTCCTCGTTATCACTGGCCATCATACAACACCACCTGATGAGCCTAAGTGCTATATGTCGATAAACAGTGTGCTAAAGTATATAAATGGGGTGGTGTTGAAATAGAACTATTAGGCGTATGATGACTCTTTGATAGGGTCACCGCCGAAGACAGAAGAATTACCATTAATTTGAATCAAGAACCAAAAGCCAAGGGCAAGCCACTTCATATCGTGTGGATGCTGATTCTTGGTCAACAGGTACGATTCTACAGCCTGGTCCGAAAAGTCTTGTCACACCTATATAATAATACATTCTATTTCAACGCTCTATGGCGTATTATTAAGAAAAGAGTTTCTCATGAACGATACCAGAATGCCCATCAGTTTATGGACACCGTTCGGAAAATATCACACAAGACATGGCGCCGCATCATTTTGTACCACGAAAATGATGCTGTTCATACAGACCTTCTTGATGTGTGACAGCATCAATGAAAGTGAATAAACTGAATCCAGGACATGTGCTTTGTGTTAGTGTGCTACATGTTCTTCTATTGGTCTCATTACTTTTTCGTATAGGTGACAAGACAATTGAATCATAGTGTACTTTACAAAATCTTTTAACTAACTTCCTGGCAATTTTAATTAATTATTTAATAATAATAATAATAATAATAATAATAATAATAATAATAATAATAATAATAATTATTATTATTATTATTATTATTATTATTATTATTATTATTTTCTTTTGATTTCTGTTGTATACATGTTTCCTTCTGGGTCCCAACCAGAGACCTAAGTTCAGAAATGACATTTTTCACTGACCATATTTATAAAAAAACGAAACAAAAAAAAGAGATCACACATATTTTAATTAGGAAATTATCTTCGTAATGTGCGACTTGTACTTGTGAGTACATGTGTACTTGAGTTGTGTCTTTTTAAGTATTTCCTTGATTAGATGAACCTCATTTACAGTTTTAATTTTATATTTCTGCTTGATTTTCTTGCTTTTCCGTGTTGAAACATTTGCATTTCTTGACATCTCTTCTAGTTTCGATAATTCACATCTGCTTCTCTCAAGTCTATCTTTAATTTTGCCTTCCAAGTGTGATCTTTTTGTTTGCTGTTTAATCTTATTTATCTTGACATTAAGTTTGTCAGTCGTTGCTAAAGCTGTTGCATATATGACATTATTTACTTCTGTGATGTTTTGCAGTAGTTTGTCCTTTTAAAATGTTTGCAATGTAGCGTTATATGTTTGCACAATATGTTTATTGGACTTTGTCACTTTTGGAAGCCTGTCTCTTTCTAACATTTGTGCACGAGTTACTTTGCTGATTATTTTAATGATATGGTTTTTCGCTTCAGTTATTTCAACTATGTTGTTTTCAAGGAATTCTGCTGTAATGTCGTTTGATTCATCTTCATCAGTGACAGTATCTGAATCAGTGCAATTGCTTACGTCGCTGTTAGTTTTTGTTTTGTTTTATTTCCTGAGAGATCATTATTTCGAATCTCATTTATTTTAGTTTGTATCTCATTCTCTGTGATTTTATCTATTTCAACTCTTGCCTCATTTTTGTTTTGGTTAGGCCTTATTGTACTTTGTCTTATATTTCGTTTTATCGTATCTTTTTCTGTATTTCAGAGGGCTTCTTTTTTTTATTTCGTATGAATACCAAGCATATTTGGGTCGAGATAGGGGTCTTATTCTAGTCCTAACCATATTTCACCATATTTGATAATCGGATCCGTGTGGATTTTTGAGTGACATGAAAAAAGATGCTATGACTTGTTTATTCATTTCGTTCGCTTTCTTATTTATTGATTTTGAGGTATCTTTTTATTGGTTTGTTTATTCCAGTAACAGATTTTTCGACCCCCAACTGGTTCTTCCTGACCCAGGTGGCAATATGAGCCCTTGTTTGTATGTTTGAGCTTTTTTATTTTTGGTGTTTTATCTTTAACCGCCAAGGGGTCATTTTGTTCAAAATACCACCTCTAGGTCGAATATCGGCCAAAAAGCAAAGAGCTCGTCTTGCCCATGGGATACGGCTATTCCCTGCTGGATATCACCCCGATTTTACTAGTCCATGGAGTGTTTTATTTATGCATTTATTATTATTATCATTTTATTTCCTTTGATTTCTGGTGTGTACTCATTTCTTTCCGGGTGCCGCCCAGGGACCTAAGGTTAGAAATGGCATCATGACATTTTCCACTGACAAAAAAAAAATATTTTACATAGACAAAGCCCCGCTTAAAGTGTGGGCTGTACTCGTGAGAACAATTTTTTGTATTTCTTTAAGGCATGGGCTTCCAGGAATCCTTTCCATTAGTCTACTGGTATCTTATCCAACTAATCCTAGGGCTCAAACTACAACAGAGATTGTTGATGTTCCCATATGCCACATTTTCGAGATTTCTATTTCAAGGTCCTTGTATTTTGACAGCTTTTTGAATATCTTCAAAGATACATTGCAGTCAGCAGGGACTGCCATATCAATAAGGAGGCACTTTTTTGTTTGTGGTCTTTAATAACAATGTCTGGCCGGTTGGCTTTGATTGTTCTGTCAGTGTGTATTGTATAGTCCCATAGAATTGTAACAGGTCCTATCTCCGTAACCGGGTCTGGGTGGTGTTCATAACATTTTCTTTCAGTTTCCTTCCCGTAGAAGTTTCAGATTTTCCAGTGCAGATATTAGCCAACTCTGTCATGGCGGGTTTTATATTCAGTGGGTGCCAATACCGTGCAACCTGATACAAGATGATCGATTGTTTCTGGGTAATTATCACGGAACCTGAATTTGGGGCTAACACTATATTTTAGTGTGTGTGCTTGATAATTTCTAGTCAACAAGCATTGGTCCTGTGCAGCAAAGATAAAACCTTTTGTATCAGGTTTTAACCCTGCTCTACGTAGCCACTGATGGGTACGGGGTTTGTCTACATCAGCTTCTTTGCTACGGGCAGAGTATTTGCCATGAAGCGGTTTATCTTGCCATTGTTTCTGTATCTGGTCGGTTACATTTCCTTTTGCTTTCTTTTTTATGTATTTTCCAGCTTCAATCGGTGTAATGTACTTTACTTTTATTATTATTATTATTATTATTACTGTTTTATCATTATTATTATATAATTAATTGTTTAGATGTATATAAAAAGAAGAAATAAGTTAAAGTTAAAAAAAAAGGATAAATTAAAGTAATCTTGAAGAAACTGACATTAGGAAAGTGCCTTTAGAATTAGAAACGCCTCCCAACCACAATGGAAAATTACGTCTTCTGTTTCCTTATCATATATAGAATAAAAATGAATGAAAAATAATGTTTTAAGAAAATTATAAACAAGTAAATAACTAAGAATCGTCCACTTGTGTGAAATTGATAAGTAATTTAAAAATTATATAATATATTTAAGCTTTGTAATAAAATATATATTTAAGTTTTATTTAATATACGTAATTTGTGCCATATATGAAAAATTTGTCATATATGAAAATAAGTATATTATTATTATTATTATTATTATTATTATTATTAGTAGTAGTAGTAGTAGTAGTAGTAGTAGTAGTAGTAGTAGTATTCACTCAGTGAAGAGCCTAGACGATTAAAATGTTAGATCGTCAATTTGTGGACACAGAAAGTTGTAATTTAGAACACAGTGCCAACTACAGTGACTCAGTTGAAACAGAGCGAACCATAACGGAATGATATTAAATACAAATTAGGCGAGATATCCCAAGACATGATCAGTGAAACGAGAACAATCTAAACCCATAGTTTAAATAAAGTGTTCAATTCTAAATCCCCTGAAAGTTAGGTTGTACAACAAGCACCTGATCAAAATCGGAAGTCAAAACGGCTGAAATATTGTGATAATAACAATAAAGATGAGGACAATAGTGTCCGCATGTAAATAATATAAATAATACCCGGGTGCGTTTTTATAATAGTCATATATGCTGGTTTACATATCTATTTAGTAAACTCGTCAGTGAGTTAAGTGCCACACATGATACACGCTTTGGCGATCATGTTCCTTTCGATACATGACTGACGAGGCAATTTTTCCCGCTGTAGGTTGCCATTTCTTTTTGCGGTTGACTGGTTGCCAAACAAGGCTAAAGAACCAAGTCTGCCCTGCTATTCAACCCACTGGGTAAGAAGAGATATATTTATGCTTTTCCCAAGGGCATTTGTGAGTAAGTGGATATAACGAACTCGAATGGAATTCGAACTCGGCTATCCAAGTTCGAATTCCGATCAAGGATACTTTACACGACAACGTACATAAACCATCACCTTTCCTAATATTCTAACTGTTTTCGCTAATGCTATCATGTAGCTGGTTCTGAATGTTTCTTGACTTTCGGTTCTAACCTTTTTCCTTTTTTTTTTTTTTTTTTTTTTTTTTTTTTACCCAGAGTCGTCAGAATTGTTCCCGCGCTGCAATCACGACAGGTACAACAGTTATTTATCTTCATATTTCACGACTATTTTCGCAATATGGATAGAGATACTTAGCTACATATTCATTTTCTTTCATATCTACATTGTGTTCAACCATTATTTCAAGCGTTCTTCTGTTCTTGTTTCGGGTCTCTTGAATAAGTTGATTTGTTTGAATTTCAAAGATTTTAAGTCTTTCTTTCTTTAGAATATATTCTAAACTTTACTTATTACATTGCCATGTATACTCAGAATCTAGTTTACTCAGTTCCCAACAGATGATCTCCCTGACCTATTCATGCTTTTTCTTGTAATATTTCTTTTATTTAATAATTTATTTACATTTTCTTCCTGAATAGGAGTAGACAGGTTTCGGTTCGGTTCACTCTCCTCCCCGTATTTTTTAACAAGAATTGTTTTTCTCCTTTTGTTTCTTGTTTAAGATTGAATTTTCAGTTCCTTTTAAAGTCTTTTCGTTCTCTCTCACTTCCGACAGCCCTTGCGTCTTGGTGACATTGTCCCCTTACTTAGGGTGGGGCCTCTTACTCTGTAACCCTCTACCTTTTATAAGGTGAACATAAGGTTTTTGTGCTAATTTGTTAATTGTATAACCTTTTATATTGTCATCAATTTTATAGTTTTATAGATGTAACCGAAAGTTATTTTCTCGCACTTCTCTCTCTTCCAGCTTCATGCTTTCTGGACAACTTTAATCTTCAAAAATTTAAAAGCATTGTCAAGCGTTATCTACTTCACACACAGTAACCACTTGTGTCTTAGTGGATTTATTATCTTTCTTGGAGTAAATTCGATTAAAATATATCCAGATACTTGTAGCTACCTTTCCTATTGACCTTCTTGACAATTTAACTAGATTAATTATTTTATTTATATTTTTTATTTGTTCATTACCTGTACAGCACATTTATCAATATAAGATCATACTTCTTTCTTCATTGAACATTCATTATTTTATAAATTTGATTTTTTTTCTTCTTGTTTTCTTTTTTCTTTTATGTGATTTGTCCCTTCAAGACGGAAGCAATCATGGCCCTTCACATCTTCCTGTCCCTTGTTTTGACTTTCTGTTATATCTCTCAAAGCCTTTTCTGTTTGTTCAAGCTTATCATTTATGTTACAAGCTGCTTTCACCAGTCCCTCTTTCCTTGAATTCGTCCTGTGCGTTCCAAATTTTCCAAGCCCTCTTTCCGCATTACGTATCTAAAAAATTTTAATTACCTCTTTCTGATGTTAAGTATAAGTTTCCTTTTAGTTTCCATTCTCTCCAGAGCCTCGTTGTCGCTCATCGCTGTTGCTTCAAGTCTCTTCCTCAACTTTGAGAAGATTGTCCAGCATTCGCTGCCATACAGGGGTGCACCTTTTTCTTTTTTCTTTTTAATTAAGACGGAAAAAGACTATACATTTTTGTGGTTTTCACAATATCATTTCTCCTCTTTTCTCTGAGAAGAAAAACTGTAAAAATCTGTCATCTCTATCTACCTTACATGCCATTAATGAGAAAAATTTACACATTTATATGGCCCACTTTTTTTTCAATTTTCTCGTCAGTTTTAGGCTTACGACCATATCGTGTTGAAACACCGGTTCTCATCCGATCACCGAAGTTAAGCAACGTTGAACCTAGTTTGTGCCTAAACTGGTGACCGTTCGGAAATGCTTTGGCTTTCGGGTGATGTAATGAATAAAGGCTTATAATGAGAAATCGGAGAGCTGAGTTCGAATTCCTGTCAAGTTTGTTATATTCACTTGCGTGCAAATAACTTTGGGAAAGGTATGAATACATCTTCTCCTCGCCGCTATGGGTTAATTAGTATTATTTGTATCAGAATAATCACTATTATCTCCCAAAAATCTTACAATCAAAAATGTTTTTCGGCTTTAAATAACCTTTGAAGGTTGATAATCCGTAAAAAAAAAACAAATCAATCTTCAGTTCTAGATATTTCAACAGCATATTTTTAGCTTTTCACTTTAATTCAGTTTCATTCTGTCATCTCAAGTGGAATAGTGATACGGGCATCTTGGCGTTGGTTAACGAGCTAGCCTGGTTGATCAATTACTACTAAATAGTGTGTTCTACCCTACGATATATACCCCATACTTTTAGTCTTGTACTAACCTAAGCTATGGTACCTCGACTTGGGGTTCGAGCCAGTTTGACTGATGATTGCCTCTGGATACTGAGTTCGATACTCACTAGATGCGCATATTTGTTTTCTTATGTCAAAACAAAGCTATGGTGATTCGGCGTAGGGTAACGGTTAATGAGCTACTTTGGTTGATTATTACTGCTTAATAGTAAGTTCTATCCTTACTTGTGGTCATATACCAAACTAGGTATATAAGTATATAACGCCTGGAATATCTGTCAATTTTAATTTTTTACTATAATTAGATGTTCTTGCGTAACTTGGATGATGTTTAATTTTTCAAGTTCCATAGAAGTATACCTTTATCTCTATGATAGTTACTGCTTTGAACGTATCCTAAAGCTAATTCGTTGTATAATTCCCAATGGAGGGCTATTCCTACCCAATCATATCTGTTTTAATTTTTATTTAAAAGAACTTAAATTGCAGTTAGCTCTGTAAATAAATATTCGTTTATAATTTGATTAACAATCTATTTACTATCACTTACTATTCTTGTAGATTCTTCGTTGGGAATTTAATTATTTACATCTTTACCGATAAAACACTTATTAATAGCTTGCATCATCTCTTTTCTTGATTTCTCCTTTCTGTAGTCCTTCTCTCTTTCATTCTCTTATCTTATTGCAAATATTTCTTCGAATGTTCACGCAAAAAAACAATAAAAGAATCATCTCAATTAATGAAAGCTCCCTGCGTGTGGCGTGTATTCTTTAGTCTGCCAGTCTATCTACAAAAACATTTAAAATATTAATCAGTTATCTGTAAAACAAATACATTTAGTTACATCTTCCCTACAATTTTGTTCGTTTACAATAAACAACCAGAATTAAAATTAGACAGCACGTTTCTATTCATTGCTTTATTGAATCGAGATGTGCTTCATTGTTTCATTTAAAAAGATGAATAACAAAAGACCGTAAAAAATTAAGATTATATCACTGTTGTATTGGGGAGGGTGCTAATCACAGAATACTTGTTGATAAGAATAGCAAAATTTACAATAAATGATTTTGTCTTTATTATTTCTCTATATATATTTTTCTTTTATTTTAAATTAATTAATTTATTTTTATTTTATTTTAATGAATAATATTGAATTGAATTAGAGCAGAAAAGATGCTGGGAGCAAGTACTAAGTAAATTTAAATCCGACTCAGAAAAAATAATTCATTTTTGTTCGAAGTTTTAATTTTTATTTATTTAGTTTATGTATCTGATAGACAATATATATATATATATATATATATATATATATATAGCTTAATGAGAAGCTACGTATACTTTCTTAATATGTATATATAGAAAAAGTTGCAAATTAAAAAATAATATTGTTTTTTATGAAAGTATTTATTTATTTATATATATATTTGATATTTTTCAGATTGACCTCAATCTTTCTTCAGAAATAACTGAAGAAAGATTGAGTCAATCTGAAATATCTGAAATATCAAATATATATATATAAATAAATACTTTCATAAAAAAATATTATTATTTTTTAATTTGCAACTTTATATATATATATATATATATATATATATATATATGTATGTATATATGTATCCATGTATCTATACAACTGTATATGTTTGCGCTATCACAGATACTGACCACTTTCCACTAAATACCGCATATATATATATATATATATATATATATATATATATATATATTATTGGATATTTATATATATAATAAACTGTGTGGACATAGCAGTCAAAACTATCAGTTTCATGCTTCAGTGTAACCATGGTCTGAACATCGCATTGATGTGTGACCATGCAGTGTTAATTCCTATGTACATATTCTCTCTTTCTCTTTTTTTTATCTCACTTTCTCTTTTCTCTCTCTGTCTCTCTGTCTCTGTCTCTCTGTGTCTCTCTCTCTCTCTCCTTCTTGAGCGTCAAAAAGAAACAAACGATCATTTTGAATATCGCAGGTTGTTAAAGGACAAAAACTCAATTTTAAATTTTATGTAGGTACCTCCAATAATTCGCTGGGCAAAAAGAGCATGACATGATGAAAAAGGATCCAAACTTGATAAAAACAAATTTTTATCGTCAAGATTTATGTTGTTATTTTTTATTATTTTAAATTTTTTAATAATTTCGTAATTTTGGTTAGAAATCTCGTTTATCTTGCGTCAGCTGGTGGGCCAGAGATTAGTATAGGAAATTATCTTCGCGTCTTTTTGGCGTTAAAAACTCGTTGTTTTGAAAATTCTTGTAAAACTCAAATAATTGTAAGATTTTTTAAATACAAAAAAATATTTAGATAATTGGAAATGTTAAATTTAATCTATTAGCTTGAAATTAAAACTAAAATAAAAGCTTCAAGAAAGTTTTTCATTTTTAAAAATCAATTTTAAAACTTAGATATCTCAGACACACACACACACACACACACACACACGCACACACACAAACAAACAATATCTATCGGAATCCGACAGGATGATGAAATAAAAAAAAAGTATATCAATCTGACATGTTTCACTTTTATTAAAGCTTCGTCAGAGATTGAGAGAAAACAGAAAACACTGGTATTTTCAGTTATGCCTGGGTCATTTCTAATTGGTCAGTCACGTGTCACGTGTATTAAAACCGTAAATAATTCTATATGTATGCAAGTTTGTGAAGATTCTTGTATGCCTAAGTGGGCATCGAGTGGTAATGTGTATTTGTAATTATAGAGAATGTTTCCGCAATCACTATAATCTTAATCTGTTCAAGTCTATAGGTAACCGTTATCTTCATCGCATATCCCCATAATCTGTGCCTTCTTTAACTCTCTACCACGAGTGGCTCTTTGGCATTGTACTGGGTGTCCTGGGTGAATATTTTTGCAAAAGAAGTCTTCTTAAATCTGCAATTGATGACTTATGATTGTTATATTACGACTGCTGAAAATGACAATTTTTTTTTTGATTGTTCAATTCTTACATTTTAATCTGTTTTTAAATACATTTTCTTATTTACGCTTTGTTTGATTGTTTCGACTATATGGAAATTCCACCTGGGTAAAAAAAAAAAAAAATCCGCATTTATTGGGCTACACTTCTAGGGACGTTAATCTTTACCGGTGGTCTACTCTCCACTGCACACAATTTAGCCTCTCATTACTCTTTACCCGTAACATTTTTTTTTTATTTCCGTATATCACTTTTATTCAAGTAGGCGTCGTCAAGGTACATGATACAACTTCCCTTAGCCTAACCATGCCGTTGAATATATTACAATAATCAATGCAGTATAGGAAAAGATCGTAAAGGGTATTTGCAGGAAAAATGAAACAGCGATCCAGAGGTAAATCGGGAATATGCAGACAACAGCACTGTTGAAGTTAGTTACCATACTGAGATTAATGGTGCAAATTTTAAGGGTGTTATTGACACTTTTTCTTTTAAGATCTGGAGTAATAATAATAATATTATACTTATGTATTCTTCCTTTTTATATGCCATGTCCCTTCAGGACATCAGCGATCATGTTTCTCTAAGTAATTCCTATTTCTTGAGGCCTTTAGGAATTTTTTTCTCCCTATGCTAAACCTCCAGTCCCCAACTTTCACCATCTATTCACACAAGCTTCCCGGGTAGGTGTCTCAACACATGTCCTCATTTTCCAAGCATTCCTTCCTCATTATCTGTCCAAGTAACTTCAGCTATGTCTTACTTATTCTGAGCATAAATTTTCTTTCTGCTGCCATTTTTAAAAGAATTCCTCGTTGCTTACTCGCTCCGTAAACAGTATCCTTATGTAGAACAACATTTCTCTTGCCTCGAGTTTTCTCTTCATCCTCGCGGAGATTATACGACATTCAACAGCTATTCATATATAATGGCTGGCCACTATATACTATCCGAGTATGCCTGTCGACTACGGCTAACCAATTGCTGCTTACATTTGGTTACA
This sequence comes from Acanthosepion pharaonis, assembly GCA_903632075.3. Lineage (NCBI taxonomy): Eukaryota > Metazoa > Mollusca > Cephalopoda > Sepiida > Sepiidae > Acanthosepion > Acanthosepion pharaonis. The sequence goes on along the minus strand of CAHIKZ030005285.1, from coordinate 854,171 downwards.
GAGCTGTGGTTTATACGGCAACTATACCGAGCGAACCTTATTTACAGTTTCTGGGAAAGAGCGTGATCAACAATCTGAACAGAGCAGAACACTCAAACTCTCGGTCACAATGACTTGTGACTTCGTGCTATTACAACGATCGATGCTAAATAGTTCTGACTTCCCAATTTCACTCACAAGACTTGGGTCAAATGCTGGTGCGATTTTTTCAAAGGCGTCACGGGCTACGATCGCCTCCCCAGGCAGATAACATGAAAAAGTCACCTTTCTTACTTTCCACAGTAAGATTCGAACCTCGATCACATGGATGGAAAGAGAATGTTATAACCATTCGGCCACGTGCTCATACAAGTGGATAGATATGACATAGCAATCCACCACACTTTTTCTTTGCTTCTAACAATTTTTTTTTCTGGTTTTCAACACTTTGAAGCTGGTGATAATGATATAAAATTCCTAATGACAGCAACTGGACTTGATAATAATAATAATAATAATAATAATAATAATAATAATAATAACAATAATAATAATAAAGAAGATGGTGCTGATAATAATGATGATGATGAAAACTAATAATAATGATGATGATAATATTAATAAAAATGATGATAACAATGATAACGATGATAATAATATTAATAATAAAGATGGTGTTGATAATAATGATGATGATGAAAAATAATAATGATGATGATGATGATGATAATAATAGAAATCATGATAACAATGATAACGATGATAACGATGATGATAATAATAACAATAATAATAATAATAATAATAAAGAAGATGGTACTGATAATAATGATGATGATGAAAAAATAATAATGATGATAATAATAATAATAAAAATGACGATAACAATGATAACGATAATAATAATAATAATAATAATAATAATAATCGTACATTTGTTTATGTGAGTAGTTGAAACGATTCCTAATTTTCCGAAACAAATATCGATGGTAAAAGAAAAATGCACACAAATAACAATAGTTCATACATATTGTTTTATCTTTGAAAAGGTTTAATGTCATTTATTTGTCTTTTGTTTTTGTTTTTTTTAGGTGGTTGGATGAGGGGGGGGATTATAAACAAAAGATTTTATTATAAATCAAAATATTTTAACTGAGTATGTTTGAGAAATGGGAGACAGGTCCGCTTCACTCTCTATAGATTAAAGCATCATAGTCTTACCACGTTAATATTGTTGTTTCGATTTCCGTAGCAAGTAGGCATTTTTACGTGTTGGAGTTGTCCCACGCACAACCAGTCTTGCATTCAGCTATCCTCCTTTTTCTAGACAGGTTGCCAAAAGCTAGAGAGCCCAGTCTTCTCTGATCAAGGATAAATGGATTCAGGTTACTGCTCGTTACTTAAGAAAATAAATCGGTTATTTATTCTTTTTATCTACAGTCTGTATCCAATACTTGTCGACGTATCATTGCTGTTCCGAGCATGCGTGAATTTTGTAATGGTCCTATTTCCAGTCTGATAAGGCACATAGATCACAGACAACTCTGTGCAATATGGTGACATGTTTTGATAAAAGCAATGCATAACCTTGGAGATGGGGCTTAGTTAAAAATAACTTCAGTTTGGATAATGCAATCCTCTTAGACAGTCTCTAGTTGTTGAGATTTAACTTCCAAATCTTTGATTCGTTTTGACCCCCTCGTCCTTCAAACTTAAAAAGAACTCTCGGCATAAGGATAGTTCACGGCTACACCCGCTCATGAACAGAGATGCACAATCTATCAGCTTCTAGAAGATATACCTAACTGGTTAAGATCATGCAAGTGAAATGCAAGTATATGGTACTGCATCTTAATTTGCAAAAGCAAAGCATACATACATTGAAACCTTGAATCGAAAGCCAGAAGAACAGATACCCATTGTTTATTATTATTACTAACAGGTTTCGCCCGCTCGCTGAAGCTTCGCGAAGTAAGTTTTACAAATAGATGCCAACTTGTACAAGGCCAAGTAAAATGCAAATTTCAAACATTTTTCTGCACTATATAAGACGATATTCATAAATAGAACTGTTTTTGATATGAAAATAAAAACAATCATGGAATAAAAGAACAGTAACGAATTTCAGCTAATTAATGAAATATTTTTTTTAAATCAATATGCAAATTAGTTAAACCTGAAGAATGATATTGTTAGAAGTAAGTAATATATAACATAGACATTGAGCTTTTAGTGTGTATCCTCGAGTAGTATGTTACACCCTATTCATCATCACCTATTTTGCATCAACTGAGAAAAATTATACTGAGCGGTGCCCAGCCCTAGGGAACAGCTGTCCGAGGGCGTGCCTTCATTGCATCAAAGAGGGACCAGCACCAGAGAGAGACAAACGCAACAGACGGTTGCAATCTTACTCCTGACGCGGGTGTACGCGATTGGGACACATGTGCCACAACTTGTCTTAGGGAAGCGACAGAGTAAATATCTAGTGTGTACCTTCGAGTAGTATGCAACACCCTATTTATCATCTCTCAGTTGCGCCTCTGTTCTTGGGCAAAGAGCACTCAGGGGAGATTCCGTCAAAGGGCAGAAACGCAACTAAGAAAAATTACACTGAGAGGTGCTCAGTCCTGGGGAAGAGCTGCCGGAGCCCGCGCCCTCTCATTGCACCAGAAAGAGAGATCGGTGCTCGCACCGAGGCCAGCGCAGCCGTGGGCTGCGGGCAATTTTTGTTTCTTGCTCTCGGGCCTCCATATTAAACCGAACTTGTGTCACAATCGTGGGTAGTTGAGTGAATACAAATTACTATAAAATAGAGCTTTTTTTTTCTAACCCCAGAATTCGTTTGATAATTGTGCTCTAATTTCGCATTTATTCATATAGATTCCATAATATAGGTTTAACTTAATTATCTATTATGTTTCTCTAACTCTACAAATGTTGAACGTATAAAACTAATTCTAAGTTCTATTTTCCCATCTTTATGCTATATTAAATTTATCTTATAAATTCTCCCTTGTTATGTCATCCATGAAATAAAAATATTTGTTTGTACGGAAAATATGGAACTACATACATAAAATCGTTTCTAAATTAAATGGCAGGAGAAGAATTACCGTTGAATTTTTAAAAGGTAAGCTTAAACATTAATTCAATACTTAAATGCAACGATCAACTTTGAGTTCTTCTGTAGTATATTGATGCCTATCGCATCTACTCCTACCTAGCTATAGTGATGATGGCCAAATCAAACTTCCATAGAAGCTAGCTTAAATAGCATCCAATAGGGCGGCTTTTAAGCTTGCTTAAAATTTTAGCCTAGCTGCATTTTGGATACAGAAGGAAAATAAGTGTCACTCCCCTTGAATAAATTAAAGCAAAGATAATGGCTAGTATAATATATTAATATATATTTTTTAAACTTGCATAATCTAGCAACCCTTAGTCTGAGATCATCGAGCATCATTTCTTGTGCCAAACTTTTGAATGAGTCATGAATCATTGAAATCTGACCAGTGGAAGCGGAGTAGTTGCTTGAACACATACGCACAAACACGCGTAGACTATACTTTATATATAAGATTATTATTATTATTATTATTATTATTATTATTGCTATTATCGTTATATTGTTTATGTTGTTGTTTTTTGTTATTAACACTAAAAACGTTAATAGAAATCACAATAATAATATAAAAACAATATACCAACAATAATAAAATTAATGATTCCACATGCTTTAAATACAATAAAGAACCAAATAAAAAATACTGAACTGTTACATAAAATCAGTACTCTTATATAGCAGTGTTGGGCAGTTTCCTTAAAAATGAAGAAGAGTCTTTACCCACAAAAATGTAGTTCTACAGAAGAATACTGAGAATACTATGGAGCAAATATGGGAACAACGACAAAGTTTTAGAGAAATGGAAACAAAAAGATATAATATCAGCGAGAGACAGTTGAAATTTCTAAGAAGGAGGGTTTGGAAACTATGATACTCACAGGGCAGATTGAAGGCAGAAGGCGCAGAGGAAAACAACGCATAATATACCTACCGAGATTCAGTAAATGGATGGCGGAACAAGATTTAGGAAAGATAACAAAAAGATGAGATTTATTAAGAGCTAAAATGCACAAGAAGTTGTGGTGAGCCATGATCGCCACGTCCTAAAAGGACACATAGAAGAAG
>CAHIKZ030005285.1:815000-842500 GCA_903632075.3 Acanthosepion pharaonis | reverse complement strand
CATCCTTTTCTTTGCTTAGTCCCTTCTTTTTTCTTTCTTTCTTTTTTTCCTTTTTCCTTTCTTTCTTTTTCCTTTCTTTCTTTCTTTTTTCCTTTTTCCTTTCTTTCTTTCTTTCTTTTTTCCTTTTTTTCTTTTTCTCTTTCCTTTTTTCTTTCTTTCTTTTTTCCTTTTTTTTTTTTTTCTTTCTTTTCTTTTTCTTTTCTTTCTTTCTTTTATCCTTTTTTCTTTCTTTCTTTCTTTCTTTTTTCCTTCTTTCTTTTTTCCTTCTTTTATCCTTTTTTCTTTCTTTCTTTCTTTCTTTTTTCCTTCTTTCTTTTTTCCTTCTTTTTCCTTTTTTCTTTCTTTCTTTTTCCTTTTTCGTTCTTTTTCTTTCTTTTTTCCTTTTTTCTTTCTTTTTTCTTTCTTTCTTTTTCCTTTTTTCTGTCTTTCTTTTTCTTTCTTTCTTTTTTCTTTTTTCTTTCTTTTTTCTTTCTTTTTTCCTTTTTTCTTTCTTTCTTTTACTTTTTCTTTCTTTTTCTTTTTCTTTCTTTCTTTTTTCCTTTTTTTCTTTCTTTCTTTTTTCCTTCTTTGTTTTTTCTTTGTTTTTTCTTTCTTTCTTTTTTTCCTTTTTCCTTTCTTTCTTTCTTTTTTTCCTTTTCCCTTTCTTTCTAATTTCACACATTTATTCTCTCTCACATTGTAAACTTTTATCACCTTTATACTATCCTCTATTTACGAATAACAAATTTGTTCCCTAATTCATTCTGAAAAACATTTGATTCATCGGATTTTGAAAGTTTTCAAGCGTTTCTCTCCTGGGATCCTCAGAGTGTTCAGTTTGTTTTTTTTTTTTTTTTTTGTTTTTGTTTATTTACAAATCTTTTCAGATATAGCGGATATTTGGTGAAGAAATCTTGTGATAAATAAATAAATAGTCAGGGACTTCTGAAATAACATGACAGTTAGAGAATTGATTAACTGTTATAAGTCATATGTCCCTAAAGGAAACACAGTATAATGTTTTAGATTAATCGATAACAATTTATAGATATGCATTATATCAGATAAGTGATATCTAAACTTTGAATAGTTTCGGCATATTATAACGCAGGTCGAACAGCCTTCATTAACTACCTCTCAGAATATACCTTTGTACATTTTAGAATAACACACCTGGTATGATTGAAACTAGCTTGTTTCATACCTTAGGGCATAAAACGAGTTTAAATATTACCTCCCTAGACCAAGTTATACAACCTTTTTATATTAGTGTAAAAAACTGATTTTCTTAACTAGAATGTTTTATGATGGACACAGTCTGCGAATTGGCAATACTAGCTGATACGAACTCAGCAGAGAAAAGATATCCATGTTTCTAAAGAGGAATTAATTTTGTAGATAGTGGGCAATCACAAAAATGAACATTCTTTAATTATCTTGACCAAAAATCAATAGGCATCTATGTTTACTAATATGCCAACCAAGAAATCGGAATAAAGTTGAGGGAAATCTTTGTCGAAATGTGTCAGTACATGATCCATAATATCAGGTATCATTTATAAATACAGTAATATGTATCTTATTATATAGAAAACAAAGCATGTATATTATCATTATTATTATTATCTTCTTCTTCTTCTTCTTCTTCTTCTTCTTCTTTGTACCGTGTCACTTCATGACTTGGGCTCTCTACAATTTCCTGTCCATTATAGCTCTTAATAAATGTTGTCTTTTTGTTATCCCCGCTAAATCCTGTTCTGCCAACCATTTACACAATCTTGTTTGCTTTCTTCTATGTGCTGTATCCCTTCAGGACGTGGGCTATCATGGCTCTCCGCAACGTCCTATCCTTTGTAGCTCTTAATAAATTTTATCTTTTTGTTATCTCTCTTAAACCCCGTTCTTCCAACCATCTACATAAGCAAGTTTGTTCTCTTCTTCTATATGCTGTGTCCCTTCAAGGCGTGGCGATCATGGCTCATGTCCTTTATAATTCTGAATATTTTTTCTTTTTCTTATATCTACTAAACTCTATTCTGTCGACAATTTACATAAGCTCGTTTGTTTTCTGCTTTTATGTGCGGTATCCCTACAGGACATGAGCGAAAATGGCGCTTCACAATTTCCTATCCTTTGCCGTTCTTAATAATTTTTGACTTTTTGCTATACGATCTTGTTCTTCTTGTTCTTGTTCTTCTTCTTGTTCTTCTTCTTGTTCTTGTTCTTCTTCTTCTTCTTCTTCTTTGTACTGTGTTCTTTCTAGATTCTCCACAATTTTCTGTCTTTTGTAGCTTTTTAATATTTTTTATTCTTTTTCTTATATCTCCTAAATCCTAATCTGTCAACCATTTCCTTAAACTCACTAGTTAGTTTATGCGTTGCATTCCCCCATCTCTCTTGCCTTCAATCAGTCCTCTGAGTATTAGATTTTCCAACCCCTCTTTCCTCGACTATCACTTTCTGATTTTAAGTATAAGTGTCTGTTTTGTTTCGATTAAACTCTTTCTAGGACTTCATCGTTTCTCACATGTTCGGCCGATGTTATGAGCATCCTTCTGTAGAACAACTTTTCTGTTGCTCTAAGCCTCTTCGTCATCTGTGAGGTTGTCCAGCATTCATTGCTATAAAGGAGGACTGATATTACATTTCAGTACTCCTTTCTTTGTTTATAACGAAATTGTTCTGTTTCTTAATACTTTGCTTAACTTTTGAAAGGCATCTTTCGTTATCCCTATGTGCCTTTGGATTTCAGTGTTGAGGTGGCTATATTCTTGCCTATCTTGCCTATCTTATGTGGGTATAAACTGACCGAGCCTAATTTATATGCCGTGTATAAAACAAATTATCCTAGAATAACCCTGGGTACAGCACGTGTGATGGTGAATAATCTGGGCTGTTACACCCTTTTTCTACAGCATGATATGGTTACTATTTACATTATTCCGACTTTGTTGCCATATTTATCACACCAAGTTCTCTAGGACACATGGCACAATGGATAAAGGTGTTAGTTAGATCCATTGACAGGACCCAAAGAGTGTTAGTTCAATACCTGGTTAAGGCAGTGGCGAACTTGGAAAGGTGAATTAACAGGAGATAACTGATCACTGACATCCGTTAGACATGGCACGTGGAACTAGAACAGTCTAACTCAGCGAGCGAAATAAAGGGTTCAGTTCGACATCCCAACCACCTGAAGATGGCCGAATAATGTAAATAGTATACATAATACCTCATCTCAGAAATATAAACAGATAATGTGGTTAACCCCTATCGTAGCCCCCTACACAGTCGCATTTCTACTTTTTCATCACATAATCAACCTGTGGTTTATACTGCAACTGTGAGCAGATCTTGGTTACAGTTTATGGGAGAAAGTGAATCATTTTGTGTGACCAATAGTTTGACAATGTCAGTGCAACCTCAACTATGCTTCAGTTCGTGATAGCATAAAGATTAACGGTTGTAGAACTATTTTGTCAATCAAATTAATTCGCAAGGCTTGAATCAACCTGTTTACAATCATTTCACAACGGTAAGGCACGATGGTATAGCCTCCTTAGACCAATAACATCAAGAAGTCAAATCGACCATTCTGAGATTCAACCCCGGGTTTAATGGTCAGAAAGCGAAACTTCTAAGGAAACAGTCAACGACCTAATATTTGATGTCCATTTACGTTACAGCAGTGGATCACTAAGGTCTGCTACATTTTATTTTATATGTTATGTACATTCAGGACATTAAGTATTATAGAGCTTTACAACTTCCTCTCTTTGTTGCTATAAGTAACTCTTGTCTCATTACAACATCTCTGTGATATCTTATGAATTTCCTTTTAATTCATTATAATTATTAGATCTATCAATATGTAAGTTCGCTTCAAACAGCTTCTTCACACGGAACTTTACGGGAATGCTTTCCCGATCACTATAATCTTAACCTGTTTATGTCCAGGTTTAACTGCTACCTTTACACATATCCCCATAAACTATGACTGTTATTCTGTAACCCTCTGCCTTCACTCACTCTTAGGCCTTATGGATTGTAAAAAGATGTATATCTTTAAAGTTCCGTTTATATTTTTGTGTGATAGTCTATGTATGAGGAAATTCTAGGGAACTCTAACGTTTTCTCCTCCTCGCACTGATGCAGATTTTTGCTCATAACATTTTTCTTCGTGCAAAAGTTTTATATACTATACTTTTCATCATTATTTGATCAATAGATTCCTCGGTGTTTGTACAAAAGTGATATTATAGAACTCGCCTATACATTTAAATATGTATCTGGAAGGATCTTATTGTAAGGTTTTGCGCTTTAGATAAATTCCCCAGTTTCTGGTTTCATGAGATACTCGTCATTATGATTATTATTATTCATTTCTGTATGTTACGTTTCCTGCTTTGTAACCTGTAGACCCTATACACGAATTGTTATTTAATTGATAGCACTTTTCTTAGTATATGGGATGTTACTAGCAGGGCGATCTTCTGGGCAATTTGTATGGTAATGTTACCTGGGACACTATAAGTAAAATTGTCCATTCTTTTTCTCACAAGGCCCAGAGCTTCGACTATTATTGCTACATTCTCAGTCTTCATTCCCCACATCTCGATCTAGGTCCTTCTATTTGGACAATTTCTCCATAATTTTCAAGGTGGTGTTTCTTTCAGATGGTACTGCTATGTCAATAACCATACACTTCCTGAATTTTGTCTTTTATGATAATATCAGGGTTGTTGCCTTTTATTTCCCTGTCAGTTTGAATTGGCATATCCCAGAGGATTGTTACATCGTTATTTTGGATAATTGTGTCTGATTGGCGGTCATACCATCTCTCAGTGGTTTCGATTTTATGCTTCTTGCATATCTTCCAGTGCACATATATCGCTACCTTGTTATGTCTGTGGATATATTCATTTTTTTGCCAATTCCGGAAACCCTGAGATAATGTTGTCCCACAGTTTCATCATATTTTCCATCCTGCATTTCGGGTTAGTTCCATTTCATTTCGGATTAGTTACATATTATTATTATTATTATTATTATTATTATTATTATTATTATTTCCTTTGATTTTGATTTCTCGTGTGTACTCATATCTTTCCTACCCCCACCCCCGCCAAGAGACCTAAAGTCAGAAATGGCATCATGACATTTTCCTCGGTGCAATTAAAGAAAAAAAAAATCATACATATTTTGCATGGATAAAACCATTCGCAAAGGTGTGGGCTGTACTCGTGAGAACCATTTTTTTTGTATTTCTTTAAGGCATAGGCTTCCAGGAATCCCTTCAATTAGTCCATTGGAATATTTTCTAATCAATCTGAGTGCTCTAACTACCAATGTAATTGTTGATGTTCTCATGTGCCATATTTTTTAGATTTCGATTTTAAGATCTTATATTTTGATAGTTCTTTGAATATCTTCAAAGATATATTTCACTCTGTATGGACTGCCATATTATTAAGGAGACAATTTTTGTCTTTACGGTCTATAACTGCGATGTCTGCGGGATTAGTTTTGATTGTTCTGTCTGTGTGTTATGCGAAGTCCAATAAAATTGTAACAGGTCCTATCTCCGTAACCTGGTCTGGGTGGTGTTCATACCAGTTTCTTGCAGTTTCCTTCCCGTAGAAGCTGCAGATTTTCCAGTGCAGATACAGCCCCACCCTGTCACGCCGAGATTTATTCAGTGGGTGCCAATACCGTTCAGCCTGATACAAGATGGTCAACTGTTTCTGGTTACTTATCACAGAATCTGCATTTTGGGTTAACATTGTTTTTTCAGTATATGCGCTTGATAATTTCTAGTTAGTAAACATTGGTCCAATGCAGCAAGAAAAACAATTTCGGTTTCAACTTTTACCCCTGCACTACGTAACCACTGGTGGGTACGGGGTTTGTCTGCATCAGCTTGTTTCGTACGGGCAGAGTATTGACCGTGAAACAGGTTATATTGCAATCGTTTCTGGATCTGGTAAGTTACATTTGCCTTTGCTTCCTTTTTTTGCAGCTACAGTCGGTCTATTGCGCTTACCTTGTAACTCCATTTTCTACTTGCTGGCTTGCTTCATTACTGAATAAAGTTGCTTACTACTTTCATGTTCTTTGACACATATCATCATCTAGTCTTCTCTAGTTTCTAGGTATCTTTGAAGGCCAATTGTTATAGTTTTGTAGGACAGTTCTAGTTGAACTAATTCTCTACCTCCTTCGGATCTGAGCACATACAGACGCTCAGCATCAGATTTGGGATGATGCTTGCTATGGTAAGTGAGATGCTTTCTTGATTTGGCGTCCATTCGCTTAATGTCGCTTAGTGTCCAGTTAAGGACATTAAAACTGTATTGCACCAGAGGGACAGCCAAGTTGTTTATGGCTGATATTCTGTTTTTTTTTTAATTCAGCTCTGTATTCAGTAGCAGACCTTCTTCATTTTCGGTATGCTCTATTCCATTTTTTTCGCTAATTCCCAGGTACTTTCAGACTTCTTCTTGTTCCAGTTATTATTATTATTATTATTATCATTATTATTATTAAGTTTCAAATAAAATGGAAATAATACATAATGATGTTAGTATCGACATTTTTGTGACACTTTTTGTTGTCCCTTTTGCCACTTGTTGAAGTATTATTAATATTGTTGTCATTCCTTTGATGTTGCTGTTTTAAGATTAAACTGAGAGAGGATTTTAAAAATGGTCAGTTATCAAGATCTTTCAAGAGAAATACAACAACTGTTGAATTTACTACAACGTAGAATTATTAGAGTAAGGGAACCAGTTCCAATTTTATTAGCAAGGAAGCTGAAAGATTTGCATAAGAAAGAATTTAGAACACTGATAATATCAATTTTGAAATTAACAATATTTTTTTTCTTAAGATTTGTGGAGACTTGATATCTCGTATTTGCGGTGATTACAACCAGAAACTTATGTAGTGAAAAATAAGATATAAATAACTGGAAAAAATATTATATCAACACGGAGTCTGTACAAAGAAAATAACTAGAAAATGAATATGATGTAATGTTCAGTACGCTAAAGCAAAATATGCTTTTTCGCTTAATAGAAACCTAAAAATTATTAACTGGGGAAAATTATGAAACATATGTCAAGTGAGCACAAGAAAAAACATAAAGAGTAAATCAGGGAATATTGATGGCTACAAAGGTGTACATGATTCGATTGCAACCCAATAGATTGGTGACTGTATTATCCATCCTTTCAAAGAATCGATATATCATGAAGTACATTTTTATTAGATAAAGAAGTTTTTTTTTTACAATGATGCTCTCTCTGTGCAAGCCCCAAGAGCCACTCGAGGTAGAGGGTTACAAAAACGCACAGTTTATGGAGATATGTGAAGAAAATAACAGCTAACACTAGACAAACAGGTTAAGATTGTAGTGATTAGGGAAGCACACTCTTGGGAGTCAGTTTCACAATAGATTTTTTTCGTGCGATCATGTGTTCGGATTTATTGATTGATTCTTTTCTCATGGCTTATCAAAGGTCATAAAATAGTTTTAGACTGTAAGAATTAAAAAAAAATCATAGTGATTTATTGAAATAAGTTTTACTCATTAACCCATAGCTGGTGGGGAAAAGAGATGGATTCATACCTTTCCAAGGGTATTTGTGTGTAAGTGAATATAAGCAACCTGACTGAAATTCAGAGCCGTTAGAAAGTAAACTAGCCGCATATCCAAGCATGTAACATATCGCATTCACTTGTACATCTAGATACTGACCATGATCGACTGGTCATCGTACAAGAACCGGTGTTTCACTATGATATGACCGTAAGATTCCACAATTTGGCGCCCTGCGCGCACTATCAGAATTACTTAAACCTACATTTCATTATAGAACCACATGCTACAACGGAAAATAATAGGAAATTATAAAAGCCTGAATCAAATTTTACATCCTTTAAAAGGAACCTTTGATCTAAGAGGAATTAATCTGTCTTGATACCAGTAATTAATAGATTTACTCCAAGGTTATTTAAACGCAGATAATGATTTTAGACTGTAAGAATTCTTTAGGAGATTATACTGATTTTTAATGATACTAATTGACCCTTTCCTGGAGGATAAGAGATAGATTCATACTTTATCCAAGGGAATTTCCGTGAAAGTTAATATAACGAATCCGACTGGACTTGGAACTTGGATCTCCAATTTCCAATTAAAAGCAGTTAACTACTACGCCACCCGTACATCTAAACTTTCAGTACCTGGTCTTCCAAGCGGTCACCCATCTAGGTACTGACCAGACTCAAAGTTGCTTAACATAGGTGATCGTACAAAAATCAGTAATTCAATATCATATGGCCGTAAGTAACTGTTCAGAGGTCTGTGCAAACTCTCAGAATTACTCAATTGAAGACATACATTGGATTGTAGAACCCTTGTGGGAAATTATAAAAGCCTGAACCGAATTTTATATCTCTTAGGGAACTTTGAACTAAGAAGAATTATTCTGGGGGCGTACCAGAAATTAATGGATTCACGCTAAAATAGTTAGGTTCATAAAAGGGTTTACCTAGAATAGGTGTGCTTATAGCCAGAAAGTGTAGAATAGGGCCATACAATATGCCAGGTGCGCAGACATAAACAGAAAATGAACCCAGGTAAACTTAGTTTCAATGTAATATAGATGTAAACCCATTACGTAAATTTGCGACAGAATAATAATAATAATAATAATAATGCGGTTAGGGAGAATTGAGATCAAGACTGTAGACCGCCAGAAAACTGCTATCATTTATTCTGCGAAAAGTTTTTGTGTTGTGAGGAGTCATGTTGACACCATACCTCAATAATTAATCCTTAATATGCGTCACCAAAATAACAACAACAACAATAATAATAATACTGTAATGTATCTTTGAAGATCTTTAAAAACTATCAAAATATAAGGGCCTTGAAATCAAAATTTTAAAAATGTGTCACATGAGGAATTCAGCAATTCTAGTTGTAGTTGGAGCCCTCGGATTGATTGAAAAAGATTTCAAGAGACTCAATGAAGGGATTCCTGGTAACCCATGCTTTAAAGAAATATAAAAATTGTACTCACAAGTACAGCTCACACCTTACGAAGGGCTTTGTCTATGTAAAATATGTGTAATCTTAGGTGTGTGTGTGCGTGTGTGGAAAATGTCATGTTGCCATTTCTAACCTTAGGTTTCTGGTTAGGACCCGGAAAGAAATGAGTATACACCAGAAATCAAATAAAATATTATTAATAATAATAATAATAATAATAGAGCGCTTAGAGAGAATTGAAATTGAGATGAAGATTATAGACCGCCAGAAAACTGCTATCATTTACTCCGAAAAGTTCTTGAATTGTGGGTGGTAAATCTTATTGACACCATGCATCAAGAACAGAACATTTGATCTAAGAGGAATTAATCTGTGGTGATACCAATAATTAATGAATTCACTCTAAGAGATACCAATTCTCGCTAAAATAGGTTCATAAGAGGGTTTACCTAAAAGGTATCCTCATAGCCAGCAAGTGCATAATAGGGCCTCACAATGTGCGTAGTGGGCGTACCAACAAAAATATAAAATAAACACGGCTAAACCTAAGACATACACACAAAAGTCAGCCGGATGCGAGTAAGTTGTACAAACGCCTGACTCATGAGAGAGAAGCTAGAATCCTTATCCTCGCGAGGAATAAGTTCCTGAAACCACATACCTGTCATTGCCGATGTTAATTTGGCCAAAGATTTAAATATTGAATATCAGTTATGAAAGTTTAAAGGAAAAAAGCAAATAGAAGAAATGAGAGGACAAGATAGAAGTCACAAATAAAAAGTAAAATAGCTCCATGGACATTTTAAAAGACAGTTATTTTAGGCGCGAAACACTTAGTATCATGTTCTTATCAGACTTTAATAACATAACATTACACTAGTAATTCGGGATAAAATAAATATCGGATATGGTAATTAAAATAGTCGTAGTCATACGTACGGATACAAAAATTAAAATAGTCATACGTACGGATACAAAACAAGGTTTGACATGAAGTGTGATATGAATTAAATTTATTCCTGATAATGAAAATTATGATACTCATAAGAAAATCCATTTTCTTTCATCATTTCACCAAAGCAAGGCAATAAAGCCACTAAGATGTAGGGGATTAATGGGTGTGACAGAATATGAGAACAAATATTAAGGGGTGAGACCAAGAAAAGAACATGAAATATGACGAGAGAAGATGATTGACATTATATTTAAATTTTTGAAGATCAATGTTGATTGGAAAGCGAGAATTGCGAGAAAAGAAACTGTTAGCATAGAACTTGCGGTTATATCAGGACATTTCAATTGCAAAATGATGAGACTTTGCCGTTAATCTAGTACTGCGCTTAAATTCATAAAGTCTAGGTACCATAAAGTCAATTACAATGTTATAACAACAACAAAAACAACAATAAACACAGACGAACGATGACGTCGATGTTGATGTCCATGTCTTAAAGAAATAGAAAAAAATGTTCTCACGAGTACAGCGCACCCCTTAAGAAGAAGAAGAAGAAGAAGAAGAAGAAGAAGAAGAAGAAGAATTGTTCTTAAGAGTACAAACCCCCACACCTTTCGAAGGGCTTTATCTATGTAAAATATATGGGTTTTTTTTTATAGGGGTTTTTATTCCTCAGTGGAAAATATCAGATGCTATTTCTGAACTAGGTCTCTGGTTGAGACCCGGAAAGGAATGAGTATACACCAGAAATCAAAGAAAAGAAAATAATAATTTTAATGAAAAAGCGGTTAGCGAGAATTGAAATTGAGACCATGATTGTAGAGAGCGAGAAAACTGCTATCATTTGCTTGGAAAAGTTCTTCAGTTAGGGGGAGTCTTGTTAACACCATACCCCAAGAACAAAATTTCCATTGATTACGTCAATGTTCGACGCCAAAATAATAATAATAATAATAATAGTAACAATCGAATGTAACATTTTACCACAGAAGTAGTGAAAAAAAACACCCCCATCAGCAGCTGAGGCATAACTCTTTGGTAGCAGATTCATGGTCTTTCGAAACCATCTGACGCTACACACACACTGTAAAAATATATCAGTTTGGGTAAGAATGGTGATTCGGCAATTGAGCAAATCATATGCACTTCACAGAAGCGACTGATAGATTATATGGTAAAAAGAAAACGAAAAAAAGAGGACATGTTAGCACTGAAGATTGCGTTAATTCAAATATTAATGGGATTCACGGAGACACAAATTAGATTAATGATAGCTAATGAAAGATGAATGATTATAGATTAAAATTAATGAAATATTAATTATGATAGCAAAAGTTTGCAGTAAAACTAACTAAAGCACCGATAAGAAAAAGAAAACGCCCAAAGGTGACATCAAAATTGAGAAGTAAAATAACACCGTAGGCATTTCAAGACACTGACAAAAGGAATTTCAGATGTGATGATATGCTTACGAAGACGTAATCTGTAAGCCACGACCCGGATTCTTAAGAACGACTTCGAACAGGTATCAACGATGTGTACAGTAGACAGACAAGGTGTCTGTACATTTCCTAACGCACACAGAATCTTTGGTTAGGACAGTTCATTTCACAGCACATCCTTTTGGAAAGGCATGAATCCACTTCTTCGTTATCCTACGGATGACTAGTAAGGCAACGGGAATAATTTCGCTTTGTAAAGCAGCTTATCTTGGGCGTCGATTTAGCAATCAGGCTCGAGAAAAATTTGCTTGGTAATTAAACTACGGTGTCGTTTGAGGTGGTTGATTTGCAAGAGGTCTGCAGAAATAAATAGACAGGAAAATACAAAGAACATATTAATTGCCAAATAGAGAGAAATAGAGATAATGTCAGTCATATAATGAGTAAGAAAATTAACATACTTAGGTGAAATAGTGATTTAATGGGAAGAGTGCTTATGATTGATATTTGAGAACTGAAATAATGTATACGTATCGTAATATTATTGGTTCTCACCTGGAATTTCGGTTTCAGTCACTTTCCCGCTAGCTTTCATTCAAGACATAACGTATCTTCAATATGCCTTTTCTGTGAATATTTTCATAGAAATTGTTCTCGTATTCTCCTATTTGAAACCTTGACTTTAAGCTCGGTATTATAAAAAATTTAATGCAAATTTAACTGGATTTTCATTTTTAATTGATTTGATTCTGTCTGCGTCGTTAGGAAATGTACAGATCAGTCTGTCTGTCTACTGTACACATTGTTGATACTTACAGATCTGTTCGTTCTTAAGAATTCGAGTCGTGGCTTACAGATTACGTCTTCGTAAGCATATCTATATCATCAAAATTCAAAGAAGGTATTTGTTATACCACCAGCATCGAGATGAACTCGCCCACACGTGTATAAATATGAGAATGGAATGTGAAACTGAGGGAAACATCAAAAGTCGTAATTAACGATCATCTGAGACAATACAAGAGTAATCCGCATAAGAAAGAAACAGTTGAAATTTCTAACTCACATAAAGAGGGCTTGGAAAGTTTAACACACACAGGACATATTGAATGCAACGCATAGTCTAGCAAGCGAGCTTGGGTAATTGGATGACGGAAATAGTGTTTAAGAGAGATAGCAAAGCTTATAAAGAGCTACAAATGACTGGAAATCGTGGAGAGACATTATCGTCAACGTTCTAAAGGGACACGGTAGATAGAAGAAAAAGACTAAATTGTCATGATGTTGCAGTTGAAATTGCTCTCACTTTCACTCCCTGTAGTCCCTTGTGTACTAGTGGCATTCCTGCCTTGCTTGGGGTGAAATGATTAAAAAAATGATTACAAAAAAGTTAAAAATGTAAAATAATCCACAAATTTAAACCAAACATTGATATCTGCTACTTATAAGCAGAGTGAAGAAAATGTAAGGTGAATATCGTTGTTATGGACTCACAGTAATATATATATATATATATATATATATATATATATATATATATATATATAAAAAAGACGGAAAACATGTACAATATATAAAAAAAATTGCCTATCAATAATTGAGAGATTGATAAAAAAATTCGATAATGGTATTTGTTATACCCCCAGCATCCAGGTGGAGCCGCCCACACGTGTATAAATGTGAAGAATGGAATGTGAACTGGGGGGGGACATCAAAGACCATATTTAGGGATCGCCTGAGACAAATACAATAGTAATCTACAGCTGGACTTACTCAGTAACTGAACTCATCTAAGTAATAGATACATTAAAACAGTATGATAAACTGTAAACTCATCCATACGACAGCATTTTAAAATTAGCAAAAATGTTGTAGAAATTATTGAGAAGACTTGCTGACATTTGATCGCTAATGATTCTCTGCCGTCACTATTATTTTGAAAATTCAATGAGTGAAAATAATAAATGAATCAGTGGAGACGGGTATCATACAGAAAATTTAAATTAAAAATGAAAATCCAGTAAAAATTTGCATTAAAGATTTTATATTCTAGTTTAGGTTTATTTAGTTTTATCTTAATTTTAGTGCTTTTCGTCATCCATATATCACTCATTATTTTAATTTTGACGACTCATCACTTACCTTTTGAGTTGATTTAAATTGCTTTTTTTCTCCTTCATCAAACTTTTTTTTTTTTAACTCGGTCATTTTCTCATTGTTCCTGTCTTTTTTTTCTACCTTATTTCTTCAATTTCATCCGATCAAGAGTTCTCTCTTCTTGGGTTTATAGAATCTATAATATGCGAAATTGGACAGAAAATAGGAGAAAGAGATATTCTTTAAGCAAACGATATACAGATAGAGTTTGATAATATGGATGAATTATACGGATAGATAGGCAAAAACACGGTTCAAAAATGAACGCGGGAAGTATTTTAAAAGAAAGCAAGTGCGAAAGAAAGAAAGAAAGAAAAAGAAAAAGAAAGAAGAAAATAAAGAAAAGAAAGACAGAAGACTATAGCAAGGTTAACATGAATTACCAAAGACTTTTGGACAGAATGATTATTATAATGAAAAGAAAGAAAAAGAAAGAAAGAAAGAAAGAAAGAAAGAAAGAAAGAAAGACATTTAAGTAAGACAGAAGACTATAGCACTTGAAGGTTAGCATGAATTACCAAAAACTTTTGGACAGAATGATTATTATAATGAAAAAGAAAGAAAGAAAGAAAGAAAGAAAGAAAGAAAGAAAGAAAGAAAGAAAGAAGACTATAGCACTTGAAGGTTAGCATGAATTACCAAAGACTTTTGGACAGAATGATTATTATAATGAAAAGAAAGAAAGAAAGAAAGAAAGAAAGAAAGAAAGAAAGAAAGAAGACTATAGCACTTGAAGGTTAGCATGAATTACCAAAGACTTTTGGACAGAATGATTATTATAATGAAAAGAAAAAGAAAGAAAGAAAAAAGAAAGAAAGAAAGAAAGAAAGAAGACTATAGCAAAGGTTAAAGAATTACCAAAGAACAGAATGAATAATGAAAGAAAAAAAAAGAAAAGAAAGAAAGAAAGAAAGAAAGAAGACTATAGCACTTGAAGGTTAGCATGAATTACCAAAGACTTTTGGACAGAATGATTATTATAATGAAAAGAAAGAAAGAAATGCAAAAGACAGTAACATATGAAGGTTAGCATGAATTAAGAAATACTTTTGTGTTGAATACTTATTATAATGAAAAGAAAGAAAATATTTAATGAAAGAGACAGAACAAGTATTAGATAAATTGAAAGGTGACGAAAGAAAAATAATTATTACATCGAGAGAACTCAGAAGAAAAACTAATAAGGATAACCATTTCAGAAATCAAGGGAAAAGAATAAGGAACGAACAGTGAGAATGAAAGAAATAAAGAAAAGAGACAAAAGAAAGACTGGAATTTATAATAAGATAGAAAAGAGCGGGCAAAAAAACAGTGTCGTATATGTCAATCACTAAGAGATGCGGTTAACTTTTTACAACAAAGAAAAAAGACCCGATACAATGGTATAATAAATAAATAAATAAATAAATAAGAAAAAAAAGTAGGGGAAGGAGAAAGGACTCAAGAAAACCAATAAGATAGCCAAAAAGAAATGAAACAAAAAAAATAAAATGATATAATATTTGAATCAACTGTCTGTTTTTTAGCCAATGCCTCTCCTTGTTCTTCATTCCTTTTCCCTTTTAGCTTTCCCATCCGTTTTATCCATCCTTTTCCCTATCAAGCCATCAAAACAGTCGATGCAATAGTCTTTTTATTTCTTCATTTCTTTTATCGATATTTCCCTACCATTCAGGTGGTCTAGTCGACTTCGCGGATGGACGATTCGATCATTAGGAAGATGGCCGCTGCTTTAAAAGATCAATGGGTGTGTCACCACAGTGGCCAATCGGTGAGTGATTGATGGCCTGACTCGTTCATTCTTCCTTTCATTTATTCTTTCTATCCGTGAACAAATTAGTAAGCTGAGCAAAAGATGAAAGCACCTGCTGGGCCTTCCCTCTTCTCATCTTGTCTTTTCTTTCTTTTCAAAGCGTTTATTTCTTTACTTTTTTATTTGGTTCGTTTGTTCGGTGTTTTTTTTTTTATCTCTTTTTCTCATCATTATTCTCCTTTCTAGTTCATCAATTTTTTTCTATTCAAAACATTTTTTCTTTTCTTTTCAGCTTTCTTTGTTGGTGTCCCTTTCTTCTGATAATTTATTCTTTCCTTCGACTAATATATTCGATTAATATTAGACCATCGCATGCCTAGAAAGGATTTTCAAGAATATAAGTGAGACCCCACTAAAACGCAACGTAAAGGACATGCTTCTATTCTGTAGATTGGTTTCAAGTTGTAATATGAGTACGTTTATTATGATATAATTACACAAGACTGATCGCATTGGGCATGAAAGATAAAAATAACGTATTTGCTTGTTTTCTTTTGGTATCTATTATAAAATTGTTTGATCTCATTTAGAATAGGCTCGAAAATATTTATCTGAAATGTAGATATCTATACAAAGCTAAAATTCAGCAATTATATTATCAAATTAGGTCTCTATATATACAAATGCATTGTTTATATCATTGTTTCTCAACCTTTTATTTTACTTCGGAGAATTAGCAACTTTAATACAACTTACTCAAAGCTTTGATATTATGAATTCAAAAATACCTTGTAACCCAACCTTAGTTAAATCGGCTCTACTTTGTATCAGTTTCCTTAATTTACACTCATACTTATGTTTTGTAATAAGTAAATAATACAACCATCAGAATAGTTTGAAATATGATAACCAACTGGGAATTATTTTATCTTTATGAATCACCTAAGATTATGTCTTCTCCGTTTTGAATCCCCACCGAATGTTGTCGATCAACAATTTCCTCTCCCTTGTAGCTCTTAGTAAATTTTATCTTTTTGTTACCTTTCCTAAACCCTATTCTGTCAAGTATTTACACAAGCTCGTTTCCTTTGTTCCCCTTGCCTTCAATATTTCCTGTGAGTATCAAATTTTTCAAGCCCCATTTCCTCATTATGTGATCTATAAATATCTCTTTCCAATGTTGAATATAAGTGTCTTTTTTGTTTTCATTTTCTCCAAAACGTCGTCGTTTCTTACATGTTCAGTCCATGGCATTCTCAGCATCCTTCTATAGAACCACATTTCTGTTGTTTGTAGTTTCCTCTTCATCTATGTGGCGATTGTCCTGCATTTACTGCCATATAGGATATAATAGATAAGTACTAATTTCTTTGTTTCTAATGAGATATTCCTGTTTCTTTGTACTTTGCTTAGCTTTTGAAAGCTTCTTTACCTATCTCAGTGTAACTTAATATTTTGTTGTCGTTTTTTCTGTCCTCTGCTATAATTCTTCCCAGATATGTAAATATTTATAATTCCTTAATTTTGATATCTCGAATTTGATGGTTTCGTTTGCTGATAACCATACAGTAGTTAATAATTTCTTCTCACTTCCCTTATGATCTTTTTTTTTAAGAGTTTCACCTCAAGCAAGGCGGGGAGCCACTAACACGCAAGAGGTTACAGAGAGTGAGAGCAAAGAGAAGTGAGGGGGAAAGGATGAAGAGAAGGATATGGAATAGATCAAGGCATCTGGAGACGTCGATTGACATTACATTTGAATAGTTGGAGATTATAGCTATCAGGAAAACAGGAAAATAGGTGTGAGTTCCATAGGCGAGAAGTACGAGACATGAAGCTATTGGAGTAGAAGAGACGGCTACATTTAACAGTTTCGACGGTGTAAGCGAGATGCCAGCCGAGTTGAACGCTTAAATTCATGAAGTCTGGGAACCAGCGAAAGCAGCACATTGGAGCAGTTAGCATGAAAGTATTTGTAAAAAAGACAGAGGGAGGCGACGATACGTCTGTGAGAGAGCGACTGCCGACGAGATGCCAGATCGGGGCCAATTACCGTAGGAGTTCTTGTAGACTTAATTTCTTATAAAAGAAAATGTTATCAGTCCATCCATTCCATTGCGCAATACGCGTGACTTAAGCGATTCAATCAATTGTCTTTTTCTTTTCTTTTTTTCTCCGATACGTCCAGGCTTCAAAGAGACGGGTGATTTTATCAAGTGGCCGTTCTTATTAAGATTCTGCAGCAAACTAACACCCACACCGATTCTGAATTTAGAGTTTTCCTTCTCCGAGAGTGATTGCCAACCATACCTCCTTCTTTTATGTCCCCTGTCCGTTCGGACGTAGATGATCATAGCTCTCCACATCTTCCTGTCCCTTGTAGTTCTTAACAAGTTTTTCTATGCTCTGCCATCCATTTGCTCAAGCTCATCAAGTATGTCCCGCTCTACTGTCCTCTGTCCCTCTTTCTCTCAATCGGTCCCGTGAGTATCAGATTTTCCAAGCCCTCCGTCCTCATTGCGTGCCCCAGAAATTTCAACTACTCTTTAACTGATATAAGTTTCTTTAACTGGTATAAGTTTCTTGTTTTTTCATTCTCTCCAAAACTTCGTTGTTGTTTACATGTTCGCTCCATGGCATTCTCAGCATCTTTCTGTAGAACAGCATTTCTGTTGCTTCAAGTCTCTTCTTCATCTTTGAGGAGATTATCCAGCATTAGCTGCCATACAGGACAGATATCACGAACAATTCAGTATTATTTTCTTTGTTTCCAACAAATTTTTACTGTCTCTTAATGATCTGCTTAGCGTTTGGAAGGCATCTTTGACCATCTCAATACGTCTTTGGATTTCCGTACTCTGTTAGAACACTTCCCAGATATTTAAATTTCTGTATCTGTTTGAATTTAGTACGCTCGATTTGTAATTTGCATTTTGTGGTCACCCTTTTGCTGGTAACCAGGATTTTGTCTTATAGTTTTTCTTAGTCCTTTCCTCTCATTTTCGCTACTTTCTAGGGAAGGTTTTGTAGTTTCCTTTCCTTGTTTGCTATCACTACCGTGTCATCTGCATATCTTATATTGTCAAGATTGTGGCCGCTAATAATGAATCTTGACGCGACTTCTAATTCTCTTAGAATTACCTTGCTGTATAAATTCGGTGAGAAGACACGTCCTTTCTATTTTTGTATATCTGCTGAACTCATTCTCTGTCCGTATGCAAGCGTTTTGCTACCAGAATAGGTTCTTGATTATTCTAATCTAGGTACCTTCACTAATTCGATACATGTAAGGTTTCAAATGCTAAAGGATTTCAAATTTACTATTTCCATTAAGCAAAATACTTTGTGTTCTATTTTAAACAGAAATTATATTGATCGGAATCGACTTCTTTTTTAGTAAAATGCATCAAAACGGCTATTTTTGACAAATTTGTAAATAAAAAGTTAATTCTCGGTTTAAAAAATCTTGCAAAAATAAAGTATAAACTTCTGTTTAAAGTTAAAATAATCTGATTTGAAACATATATTACTTACTTATAGCATAAAATGTTGTATACAAACATTTCTTAACTACGGGGTCTTGTTTTTTAGCGGATTGAAAGCCAAACTTGTTCATAGTTAAGTCTGATGGAACAGAGGATAAACTTTATACGGCGGAATGAGAACCCTTAAGACACATGAGTTTTTAATGTTAGATTTATCGCTTTTTACATCCATACTTCAGAAATGCTCTACTTAATCACACATACAAAAACAAATCGAAATTCTTTTAAAAATATTTAGAGTCATCAGATTACAAGAAGCTTTACAATAAATTATTAATAAATATAGTTTTACTTAATAACAATATCTTCTAAGAATTATCACATTGAAAATAATTTTTAAAAGATTTACAAACCTTATAAATTATTCAATTTAAAATTTGAAAAATTTGAAAAGAAATCGTCTAATTTTTTTTCATCAGACAATATTTGTCTTTAACATATATTTTTCACAAAACAAATAAAAGCTTATCTAATTAAATAATGTCCTAGTTTTATTGCGTTTTTTTATTTTTAGATTCAGAAAAGATTTTCGTTAAGTCGGGGTCTGATCTTGCAGAAAAAAATCGGTAATTGAAATACTTCAAAGAATTCTGCTTTTAACTAAAATAGTCACTAAAAGTTATAACTTTTAATTTCTCACGCTTTCATAAAATCAAGTAAGGTGACTTAACATGTAAAGCTGAAACACACGTAAAAAATATTTTTACAAGGATTTTCTAGTGAAAAAATTAGAAAAATAATGTAATTCATTTCTCAAAAGTTCTGAAAATTTCATTAAAATCCGACAATTATTTGATTTTTGAACGAATTTCCAAATTAATATGTCGGTCACTGCAAAATAATAGATCAAAATTTGCTATATTAAAAGTTAGTAAAACCGCTGACGCAAGAAAAGTTTTTTAATCAAAATTTCGAATGTTGTAAAAAGGAGAAAATTTAATTAATTAATAAAAAAAATACTTTAATCTTTCTTTTTTAATAATAACAGCGATGTTGACGATGTTTTTCATTAGGAGTGGAACATGTGTCATCACGGTATGCTGATTTTTTAGCCTTTTCATAGAGGTACCTATGTCTTTCTCGAATATTTCAAGGTTGCTGAGCAGCTCTAACAGATCTTTGTTGTGTATTTTGTCGAACGCCTTTTTGTAGTCTATAAAACACAGATAAACATCCTTCTACATTTGTATTGCTCTTTCTGATAACATTCTGAGCATAGATATCCCATTTCTTGTTTCGGTGTCTTTTCTTGTTCTATCTCTGGCCTGATTCTGCTGTGCGTTCTATCCATCAAAATTCGGATGATGACTTTAGTTATGTGGTTCATTAGGCAGATTGTCCATTGGATTTTACATTCGTTTGCGCTTGGTTTCTTAGGTAGTGTTATGAAAATAGATCTGCTGAGATCTTCCGGTAGATTCATTTATTATTTCTGTAATTTTGTCTATGCCAAAACCATCTAAGGCTGAGAGGATCTCTATTACAATTCCGTCTGGCCCTGCTGCTTTGTTTCTTTTCAATTTGGCCAGTGCAACTTCCATTTCGGTTTTTAATATTTCCGACCCGTCGTATTTCTGTGTATTGCTGGTTGTCCTCTTTCGTCGTGGAATAGATATCAGTTATATTCGTTCCATCTCTGAAGAAATTTTTTCTTTCTCTAATATGAGCGTTCCGTCCTTGGATTTCATACAGCCTCTCAATGAGCATCTCTTTTGTTTTGTTAGTTCTCTTAATTTTTATGCATGTCTCCTTTATCCGTGATACTCATTCTCTCTATTTCTACCCATTTTTCCTTAAGCCATTCTTATTTAGTGTTATGGGACCTTACCCATAATAACATAATGGACTATTCCATACGTAATAAATACTGCGCCTCAAGAGGAAGCAGGGAGTTCAGTCCGAAGTCGGACGTCCGGCTGATCGGCTGATCGGTTGAACTCTCTGCCTTCGGGCGAGGAGGAACTCGAAGGAGGCTACGCCGAAGGGCGGATTCTCTTTCGGGGAGGTAAACCGACCCTGAACCCGTTTATACGGGTTCAATGGGCATATTTTTGGCCGAGCCCACGGGCTCGGATATCCCACGTTAAACCGGCCTTGTGCCACATGACGCCCTCGTGGGAGAGTGACTGAATATCGTTCAGTCTGAAGTCTGGAGAGAAGTCCGTCAGGAGTCTGTCAGTCAGTCAGAGCGAACGAGTCAGTCAGTCGAGTCAGAGGCAGTCCGAAACAGAGTCGCGTTCAGACAATTACTACTAAACCTGATTGTTCGTACTAACACTTTCTACTTCTCTGTATATATTCCTGTTTGTAATATATCTGTGTTATTCCATATCCGCCTTCGAGTTCTTCTTTATTGGTTCTACCTTCGACTATCACCGTGGTACAAGGAACCGGACCATAACATTTAGTCTGTCTGCATTTGGTCTTTATTTCATTGTGTAGTTTTTTGTACTACGTTCCGAGTTTGACATTGTTATCTGTCTCCTTTGCATCATGTTGAAAATCTCATTTGTGATCCATTCGTTCTTTCTTCTTCGTCCATTTTCCTGATCTTGTTTGTTGATGTCGCTAAAGCTTCTCTTAGTGTGTCCCACTCCGTTTCTATTTTCCTTTCGTCCATCGTATCTTCTTTTGATACTGTCCATATATTTTCCTTCAGGTCCGGTTCGTTCGGTATTCTGTTGGATTGCAATTTGGGTCCTATTTTAGGCCTCATTAGTAGTTTCATTCTTATTTTACATATAATAGGAAGGTAGTTGCTTTTGTAGTTGGCGTTTGGATAGGTTTTGAGAGCGCTCTGATATTTAACCTATAAATGAGGGTAAAAGAGATGGAGTCATCTTTCTTAAGAGTATTTTTCCTAAAGTGAGTGTAATGAAATCGGTTGAAGTTCATCAATTTCTCTATCCCAGAAATTATAATAATGATATATTGGCTAAAATCAAATCAAAGGACGGTGCGTATTTTTTTTCTCTTAAAAGCATAAATGTTCACAAAACAGTATATTTTGTAAGAAGTGCTGAGGAAAAACAATAAGCTAAATAAAATACTTTAAAAAAACAGACATCATCTAAGAGCAGATTTTTTTTCATACTCAGCTTAGTTTTTCATTTCATTTTCCCTTATGCCAAATAAAAAAATATAGCGCGAGAAACTGACTACTTTCCAAGTGAGAAGTGTTCTCCTGCTTAAACAATCAGCATTCAACATCCGGACTACTACCTGAAATCGAAAACCGACCTCTGACCCCAGGGAAAGAAATACTTACCCTCAGGCCTTCATCAGATGCTTGACGACCCGTGTAACTGTCAAGGAATTTCGAAACTGAACCGTTTATTTAGTCGTCACTGACCATGTCCTGGAATATATCGTATAGTTCTTATTTACTACTGCTTAATTATTGGTCACTTGGTTTCCATAGGGTCTAAATACACTGTCCGACCACGGATTAAACTTACAATTACTATGTCAACGCTTTAGTACATCAGGTTATTGTCTTGTAAGACACACCTGGGTGGAGATTTTGAAGCCTTATAGCTAACCTAGCGTTGTAATAACATTAACAAATTTGAGGGCAATAGTTCGCATATAAATAATATTAATTCCTCATCCCAGAAGTTCAGATATAAAAATACCTCAAACGAAGAACAACAACAAAAAGCTGGTACTTCAATTTTGTTAGTTTTATATTAATACAACATTTTGAGCTCGCTCCCAATAACTTACGAAAACAGCTCACTAAAGGCTGTACAACTATGTTCTTATGAGAGTTTGGGAATCATGTGAATTTGACATCAGATCGTATATCTAGATTAGTCAATGCGAATCCAGTTCACTCTCAAAAACTTCAAATCTACAAATCAACCATTCGCCCTTGCATGGAGTATTGCTGCCATATATGATCTTGAGCCCCATCTGTTTGCCTCGGGGTTCTTGATAAGATCCAAAGACGGATATGCAACGTAATTGGCTCTGATCTGGCATCTCGTCTGCATTCGCTCTCTTACAGACGTGCTGTCGCTTCTCTCTGTCTTTTTTTACAAATACTTTCATGGTAATTGCTCCGATGAGCTGCTTTCGCTGGTCTCCAGGCTTCATGAATCCAAGCGTCCTACAGGGCTGGCATCCCGCTCTCACCCTTTCACTGTTAAATGTAGCCGTCTCTTCTACTCCAATAGCTTCGTATCTCGCACCTCTCACCTGTGGAACTCCCTTCCCTTTTCCTGTTTCCCTGATAGCTAAAATCTCCAACTATTCAAATGTAATGTCAATAGACATCTCCAGTTGCCTTGATCTATCCACTATCCCTCTCCTCATCCTTTCTTCTATCACTCCTATCTGATCTTGCTCCAAATCCTATGTAACCTCTTGTATGCCAGTGGCTTCCAACCTTGCTTGGGGTGAAATACTTAAAAAAAAAAATTTCGAAATTTCCATGCTAACCATTTTCTTATCAATGCTGTTAATTCGCATTTGTTCAACATGGACGGTTTTTGAGGTATTCCATATTCCCAAAACAGATGGCATAGATCGATTTCTCTGTACGTATCTTCAAACGCCAGCAAGTAATCCACCTTATTAATATGGTTGTTCGCTAGAAACTATGAATATATTCCAACATCTGATCATTAACATTTCAAAATATGAGTAAATGATCAACATTAATTGTTTTTTATGCATATTCAACTACAACTGTTTTTTTAAAAAATAAAAATTTATATACACTTTTAGGGTAATTTTACAATTTAAATTGGTGGACAACTATTGACCTATAAAAGGTAATATATATTATCGTTATATTATTAGTTTCATAGCAAAAATGGCACATCGTAGAGAGATTTTTGTTAGGCCAATACCGTATGCAATTTTCAGTGTAATTTGAACCTTCATAATAGTAGTATCGTGTCTCCATAACGTTCAGCTGGATAATAAAAAAAATGATGATACAAATCCAATCATTGTTATGTTTTTTCTGTTTGTTATGAAAAATATATCACAACAGAAAGAGTAAAAGAATACTAACATTTTCATGTAACACTGATGACAATATTTATTTTAGAAAAACATATATTCATTACGTACTGCAAATATTTTTGGCGAAATTATTCTAAGTGTATTAATGTTTTTATTGCTCACGTAGGAATTGTGGGCTTTTCCGACCCGGGTCGCATCCAGGATAAGATAAGGAAAAGTCCAAACCGTAAAAAAAGTTAATGAGAAACCACCCTACTAGTTTACCCAAGAGGGCATGGCAGTTCACAAATAATAAAAAAAGGAATATGTGGAGATCTATGATCGCCTACGTCCTGAAGATCCACAGCAATTCAATCGTTATTTTATAAAAAATTATTATAAACATTAATTTTCTTGAAAAAAAAATGTTTTTTTTTTTCATATTTAAGCATGTATTTCAATAATCATTTAATACTAGGCTTCGGGCATTAGTAATATTACAATTAAAGTTATTTTTAATTCGATGTTTTGTTAAATTGAACCGAAAAAATATGTCTATTTAAATTTTGTTTCCAATGTCTTAATGAGATGTTGTATATCTGAAATTGATAAAATATTATAATATATATATATATATATATATATATATATATATATATATATATATATATATATATATATATATATATATATACAGAAAAGAGAGACAGAGTATGGGGACAGTGGAGTAATTAGCAGTACGCTAATGGTTAGCGGCTTGGATTGAGGAATCGGAGAGATGATTCGAATTCCAGTCGAATCCATTACATTCACTTAGGAAAGGTATGAATCCTTTTCTTCTCCCCCCTCATCTATGGGTAAATAGTAGGACAGACTGGGTTCTATAGCCTTGAATTGCAACTGGTCTAGGAGAAGGACAACTGAATTCAAAACCTGGTTTTTGAGGGTCGTTTGGGGTCCTTGTTGCACGATGTGCACCAGGTCTCTGTATTCAGCCCTTCAAAAAGTGTGGTTGGTTCTACACAAAACCTTCACCACTATAATAAAATCTCATGTGTTGGTTTAGTGCTATCGGTTCCTAGGAACTGATCTTCTTGACCCTCACACGCCACATGTTTCGTTAAGTAGGACTGAAGAGTGCTGAAAAATTCTCGGCTGTACTCACTTTCAAAATCTCAGCAAATGATGAAACAGAAGCATCTCTTAACTTTTCGGCTCCTCTCATATTAATATATCTAATCAGTTCCTTACTGGGGAAATGAAAAGATCTCTTTTCCATTCGGATTTGGATGAGATTCAGTGTCAAGCCTGACTGACCATGACATCCTCACATAAAAACCGGAAGTTTGAAGACAAGCGTGCAAAAAGTCTGGTTTGTGGCGTGGAATGATGATAATGACCCTCATCTTAAGGATATTCTCAAGATTTTCTTATCTAGAATTACACTCAAAAGACGCAGGGTGGTGCTAGATTTTAGAATGTCTGTTTAAAAGGCTTGAGAAATTTGAGAACTTCTCTTCATGTATCTTACTATATTCAAACGGTTGTATCACCAAGATGCCCAACTATATAATTACTGTCAAGAAAAGGTAATCGACTATGAACTCTAGCACAGTAACCTCAAGATTTTTTTAAATAAATACTGACAATGTTTAACTCTTCTGAAAACGAGATATTAATGCCAGATTGAGATAAGAAACAGGAAAACTAAGGAAAAGCAACAGTAAAATACTTTTTAAAATACATTATGAAAACAGAATTTGTAAATACTACATGGTGATATATTTACAGTATAGACCTAAGGTTGGGTGCCAAAATCTGGATTTCAAAGAATCGCCTAGAAATTGAAATTTTCATGCCTTTTTCAAAATGAATTTACTAGCTCAATTCGGGCGATGGGACTTTCTCTTCTTGAATGCTTCTATTATTATTATTATTATTATTATTATTATTATTATTATTAAAAATTAATATTAAGGTCTGTTTATTTAATTATATATAATAATAATAATAATAATAATAATAATAATAATAATAATAATAATAATAATAATCTGCAACTTCTATGGGAAGGAAACTGAAAGAAACTAATATGAACACCACCCAGACCCAGTTACGGAGATAGGACATGTTACAATTCTATGGGACTACGCAATACACACTGACAGAACAATCAAGGCCAACCGGCCAGATATTGTTATTAAAGACCACAAACAAAAACGGTGCCTCCTTATTGATATGGCAGTCCCTGCTGACTGCAATGTATCTTTGAAGATATTCAAAAAGATGTCAAAATACAAGGACCTTGAAATAGAAATCTCGAAAATGTGGCATATGAGAACATCAACAATCCCTG
Organism: Acanthosepion pharaonis; assembly: GCA_903632075.3. Taxonomy (NCBI): domain Eukaryota; kingdom Metazoa; phylum Mollusca; class Cephalopoda; order Sepiida; family Sepiidae; genus Acanthosepion; species Acanthosepion pharaonis. The sequence continues at coordinate 816,302 of CAHIKZ030005285.1, read as the reverse complement.
TTGTAGTTGGAGCCCTAGGACTGGTTGGAAAAGATTGCAGTAGACTAATTGAAGGGATTCCTGGAATTCCATGCCTCAAGGAAAATTGTTCTGACAAGTACAGCCCACACTTTACGAAGGGCTTTATCTATGTAATTTAATTTAATTTTTTTTTTTTGTCAGTGGAAAGTGTCATGACGCCATTTCTAACCTTAGGTCCCTGGGCGGGACCCAGAAAGAAATGTGTAAACGCCACAAATCAAAGAAAATAAAAATAATAATAATAATAATATTAATAATAATAATAATAATAATAATAATAAACCAGTGGTAATAGGTGCACTTGGAATAATAATAAACCAGTGGTAATAGGTGCACTTGGAATTATAAAAAATGGAACAAAACAACACATTGAAAGAATCCCTGGAAACCCCAGCTTAAGAGACATACAGAAAATTGTCTTATTAAGTACAGCACACACACTAAGGAGAACTTTGTCTATGTAACGCTAGCAACTTCATCGGAGATAAAAAAAAAAAAAAAAAAAAAAAAATTAACATGAAATGTGGCCATAACAACACACCACGACCTGCCTTAGGTCTTTCCGCAGACTTGGTAGGTAGTGTGTCCATAGCAGAAATAATAATAATAATAATAATAATAATAATAATAATAATAATAATGTTCCTTTTTTTTTTTTTTTTTTTTTTTTTCTACCTTGCTAGCTAGTGGTAATATTATGGCTGGCAGGTTTTAAATTTTAGCAAACCCCCGTCTAAAAAATGGATGCTATTCACTTACGGGTAAAATAGTTTTAGCACTCTAACTTAGTATGAGTTAATTAAACTACAGAATATATATAACTTACCAATTATTAAATCCAGAAGATGCCCCTAAATGTTAGCCTTCAGTTTATGCACTATGAAAGTTTTGGTAGCACAAAACACGAAGATACAATGATACTATTTTTCACATTTGGAAAAGGTGTAATCACAAGGAGTAGTCCCAAATCCAATATCGTAATATTTGTTTAGCTTAGGATGAAATTGAATAAGAAGAAACAAAAACTGCTACATCAATGTTTCAAAAAAAAAAAAAATACGCATTTGAAATTCTGTTTTAAATCTCGAATATCAAATATTTCAACCACGATGTAGGCTATTGCGATAACTTCTAAGTCTAGAATACACAAGACCAGAAGAAAAAGACTCTCAGTAATCTGAGTGCAGAAGCCACACTAAATCTCCTCCACAATAGTCTATAAATGGCAGCCATCAGCAATTCTGGTATAGTCATACTTGTCCATTGTTTAACATTTTCCAA
>CAHIKZ030005285.1:610000-810000 GCA_903632075.3 Acanthosepion pharaonis | reverse complement strand
CAAAGCCACATGTATGGAGTATCCAGTGAGGACTAAACGCGATACACAGCAGTAATGGTCCACATGACTAGTTCACTAAGCATTACTCCACACTGATATTCCTAGTATACTTTGGCACAAAGACATAAGTATGTGAAATCTGTTGAAATTGTCAGCCATAATAGTTCGTTAAGCATTGCTAACACAAAGGTTTCCTAGCTCAATTTAGCGCAAGGCCTATGCAGCACCCAGTTACGATCGAACTCACTATACAGTGTTTATGGTCAACCAAACTAGCTCACAAAACATTGCCCCAAAATGAGGTTTACTAGTTAAGTTTGGCATGAACTGAAGATTTTAAATCAAGTAAGAAGACAGTGTTGCATTGCTATGTGCTGTAAAATAGGAAAGGTTAATGAATAGAATAATCACACAAGCTCGGTAAGGAACGATAATACTTAGGACAAGAACAACACGTATAAGATTCGCCAGCGGTGCGTAGAAGTAGTCAACTGTTAGAAGTGATTCAAGTGAATTCCACAATGAATCTCCATCTGCAGGATATCTACCGAATTTAATGTGGATTATCCGAGGCTCGGCAAAAAATTCCCCGCGGTCAGATATGGCACAAGGCCAGATTTAATCGCCATTGTCGTCCGTAAGTATCCTACAACACTATGTAATATCAATTCTCCTATATGGGAGTGAATTTTTGATAATTTCCTCACCGATAAATAGAAAACCTGAGGCAACAGAAATGTGGTTCTACAGAAGGATGATGATATATACCATGGACACGGCGTGTAAACACGAGAGAGTCTTAAGGAAAATGGAAACAAAAAAAGATTCTTACAATATGAAAGAGACAGCTGAAATTTCTAGGTCACATAATGATGAAAGACGGCTTGGAGAAGTCGATACTAACGAGGCCAAAGAAGGAGGCAAGAGGGAAATGTAAATGGATGGTAGATTAAAGAATAGGGAGGTATACTAAAAAGACAAAACTTACTAAGAGCTACAAAGGATAGGAAGTGGTTTAGAGTCATGATCGCCCACATCTTGAAGGGAAATGGTAAATGGACAAAGAATATAGCGCGTACTTTAGAAGAAACTTTTAAGTGACTACATGTGAACAGAATCTTTGAAACAACTTGTTTCAGTGGTTAAGTTCATTCTGTTTTATATTATTTGTATTTTACATGCTCATATAATAGTACCTATACTCTAAAAGGGTACTCATATTCGATACACAGAATATACTGCGTTAATATTTTTTTACCTGCTGCTGAGACGATGCATGCAGTCAAGTGTAACGAGCAGAAGCAGCAGCAGTTTAAGCAGCAGACATGGAAGAAGAAGAAGAAGAAGAAGAAGAAGAAGAAGAAGAAGAAGAAGATTAAACCGTTCGTTCGTTAGTTCCTGTACAAGGTAGTACATACTTAAAGTCTGAGAAAAGAAATTGAACTAAATAAGAACTAGATCAGATGCACCCTGACGTGGACATCGAAACGAGAACAACCTAACTTCGTAGATTAGATAAAGGGTTTAGTTCAAATTCTCTGAAGGTGACCCAGGTTGAGATACATACGGCCGAAACGTTGCGATTATAACGATGAGGATATTAGACCTAATGTAAATAGCACCTTATACCAGAAATTCAGACTGAAATTAAAAAAAAAATTTGGTTGCCAAATAAGTTATTGCAAATTTTTTTATTTATTTCTTCATGCTGAAATTAAAAAGAGACCCACCAAAATTGTAATTTAATTAATTATTTAATTAAGTCTATTCATGCTACTTTTCTGGAAGAATTCATCGTTTTTTTGTCTGTTATTTTGCCATATCCTTATAAATCTCTATTTGAAAAAGTAAGCAATAAAAACTGTTCAACTAACAATCCTTTTCCAATGTAATGAATTCTCGTTGCAACTCATTTCTTTTTAGATTAACTGGTTGATAAATATATAAAGTTAAACCTAACATGGTTTTATTTCTCAGCAAATGTCGCAAAGTAAATCAACTGGCATTAAGTTTAAATTTCTATTCCTATGTTGCTATTCGATAAACGACGCGTTTTAACTGATTTTGAATGTCAAAATTTGATCGTAAAAATGGCGGAGAAATCTCTTTCGTAACCAATGACAATAATCATATCAGATTTTATTAAAAATAGACAGACATTGCTACTTTTTTCACTCAAATACGAAATCACAATTTTCTTGTGACGTGTCCACAGGTTTTGTATATGAAAATGGGAAAAGTCCAGTGTTACAATCAGTTTTCTGAGCCAGATTTAAAAAGAACAAGATGCTCTAATAATAAAAAATTTTTATAATTACAATTCTTCAAATGTCGTATCGAACTGTTTGTAATATTTCATCTTTCAAAAACAGCTTGAATCGATTTTCATTTGCATTTATTTGTATGAAAAAAATGATGCATGTAGCAAATAAAAATATATATATATATATATATATATATATATATATATATATATATATATATATATATATATATCTGCGCAAAAGAAAACCCTCTTAAAGGCATTGATAAAATGCACCCGGGACCTGATCTCGGCCACAAAAGGATCATTGCTTGAATTCATGATGGTGACTTCCGAAATGAACTCTGGGAGCCTAAAACAATCTTTCGATGTCCTGAGACCGGCAGATTTCAGGCAATCTGTCCTTAAGCACTTTAAATATCAAGCTAGCATGCCTGAATGCGAGGGCCTTGAGAGATCGGCGTAAGAGAGATCTGCTTCGTGATCTCTTGCTATGATGTGCCTGAAATCCAGGAGACTCGATGCTCGTGTACTGTCTTGCGATTTGTTGTCTATTCAACAAGGCCGGCAAGGAAGAAATTTTTTTGCTGATAAAGCGTTCCCTGGATGCCAGGGTGGGCTTTGTCCATGCGGACATGAATGGGTGGTTAGTCCTAGCCGAAATTCTCGTGGAACGTTGTTAGTTTCGGGTGTATGCGCTCATCGATCAAGCAGAATGTCGTTCTTAGTTCTAATGGTGGACTGGAATGCCATGCTGGGCCCCAAGCTAGACAGGTCGTAGATATCGGGAGGTTTGGTGATCGTTCGGGCAATGTATCGATGAGACGAAATTTGTTGATAGATATCGGGTCGAACATTCTGGACGGGAAGTATGGATTCGGGCCCTTAATTGGCCGTCTACCTAGGTGGTCAGCTTCTTGGATAGAATATTAACCAGAAGCGTCGATCTAGATTAGCAAGATTTCCCTGCGTTCTATTGGTTTAAAACTTGTTTGTGTCCGGATGACTTTGGACCATAGGCCTAGAATGTCTGAACATTGGAAGTTCAACGTGTCCTTAATAGACAAGGAGGACTTCCCGTTACAGCTGACTAGATTAGTGTTGGTAATTAGTTGGAAATAAAGGTGAGAGAATCATAAGGATAGGATTAGGTCTTTCACCACCGAATATAGCCAACGACTTACCGCAGATAAAGCTAAGAGAACAATCTATAGTCTAGACCCGGCGATATTTGAATGGATCCCCCCAAGATCCTACCTAGGCAGGGTCTAGAACATTCGGCTAGCGAACGCTATAAGGGCGAGGAAGTGAAACCCAGACTAACCAAAATATCCAGCGAAGCCGTGAACCTCTTGACATCCCCTATATGTAATTCACAACATGGGATATTTTTTTACTAACAACTATGCATTTTATCTCACAGTTATTGGTTATTCCTTTCTTCTTACATTCTTATACTACTTTGACCATGATTTACTTCAGCCTGTCATCAAGACAGTGTAATTATATTGTTAAGATTATGTCCGCCAATAATAAATACTTGTAGGTTATTATTTATTATGCTTGCCAATTATTATTTATTGTAATTGCTATTTATTATACCCGCCAATAATAAATCATCCTGCTATGTTATTATTTATTATGCCCGCTAACTATTATTTATTGTAATTATTATTTATTATACCCGCCAATTATTATTTATTGTAATTATTATTTATATTGTAGTTATTATTTATTATGCCCGCCAATTATTATTTGTTGTAATTATTGTTTATTATGCCCGCCAATTATTATTTATTGTAACTATTATTTTTTATATCCACCAATTATTATCTATTGTAATTATTATTTATTATGCCCGCCAATTATTATTTATTGTAATTATTATTTATTATACCCGCCAATAATAAATCATCCTAGTGGGTTATTATTTATTATGCCCGCCAATCTTTATGTATTGTAATTATTATTTATTATACCCGCCAATTATTATTTATAGTAATTATAATTTATTATGCCTGCCAATTATTATTTATTGAAATTATTATTTATTATGCCCGCCAAATATTATTTGTTGTAATTATTATTTATTATACACGCCAAATATTATTTATTTTAATTATTATTTATTATACCCACCAATTATTATTTATAGTAATTATAATTTATCATGCCCGCCAATTATTATTTATTGTAATTATTATTTATTATGCCCGCCAAATATTATTTGTTGTAATTATTATTTATTATACACGCCAAATATTATTTGTTGTAATTATTATTTATTATACCCACCAATTATTATTTATAGTAATTATAATTTATCATGCCCGCCAATTATTATTTATTGTAATTATTATTTATTATGCCCGCCTAATATTATTTGTTGTAATTATTATTTATTATACACGCCAAATATTATTTATTTTAATTATTATTTATTATACCCACCAATTATTATTTATAGTAATTATAATTTATTATGCCTGCCAATTATTATTTATTGAAATTATTATTTATTATTCCCGCCAAATATTATTTGTTGTAATTATTATTTATTATACACGCCAAATATTATTTGTTGTAATTATTAGTTATTATACCCACCAATTATTATTTATAGTAATTATAATTTATCATGCCCGCCAATTATTATTTATTGTAATTATTATTTATTATGCCCGCCCAATATTATTTGTTGTAATTATTATTTATTATACCCGCCAAATATTATTTATTTTAATTATTATTTATTATGCCCGCCAATTATTATTTATTGTAATTATTATTTATTATACCCGCCAATAATAAATCCTAGTAGGCTTTCTAATCCTTTGAGTATTATATAACCGTATACATTAACTAAATCTGGTGACAAAACGCATATTTGTCTTACTCCACTTTCTATATTTAAGCATTCAGTGAATTCATTCACTATTTACCTGCAGGCAGATTTTTATTTGTTTTCTTTTAAGGTTACTTATTAATCGAATATCTTTTGCATGTAAATCAAGCTTATCTAGTACTTCAAGTAGCTATTTGTGTTGTACTATATCAAATGCTTTAGTGTATTCTATAAAAGATAGGTTTAGGTCTTTCGACATTTGTATTTCTTACTCTGATAGTATTCTGATCATAAACAGCATTGTTTTTAAAATCGTTACTGATGTGGTAGGATCCACCTAATTTGCATAGTGGAGTACCGACCATATAAATATGGTTGGTACCGGGAAGAGAGTGTGGAATCAAGAGATTCAACCAGAGACTCTGCCCGACTGCGACTCAGTCAACACATTCTCCAGGAACAGTCTTACCAGGAATATACAAAAGACTATATGTAAATATTGTGTACACTTTCTTGTTTCAATACATTTTGTTCTAAGTACATTTTGTGTTGCATTATTATTCCATGCATTAGTCAAGTTTCAACAATTACTTATTTCCGATTTAACTGAATTATATTTCTTAAAATCCTAATACGTGGCTCATCTAGCTGCTTTCACTTTCATTACTTATCTAACATTGGTATGAAGATAAACATCTTCTAGTATTTCACCGCTGTCATATATTTCATTTATTATGTCAATAAAGGTTGGCAGCATTTCTGTTACAATCTTAACTGACTTCGTTGCTTTATTTCTATTCGTTTTGGTTTTTATCTGTCTTACGTCGGATTATAATATGACAGGTTATTCTATGTTTTATATAGTGTAAGTTTATCTGTTGTCATGTAAGAGTTCTCTAGTGAAATCTTTAAATTTGCAGCTTTTCTCTGATGACTGTTCCATTTTGAATATTTATGCATTTCCTCCTGATCTTTATTTGTCTTTTATGCATGCCTGCTGTGTTTATGTTTAGTAGTGCTGCGCATTTCTATTTCAGGTGTTCATCCTTTGCTAGATTACATTTATTTCTAATGTCTTAACATTGTACATTCTGTGAGATTCCATGCCATTATGTACTATCTCTTTTACATTAGCTAGAGAATTTTATCTGTCATCCGCTTCTTTTTTTCGTGTCTTCTTTTTCTTGGCTAGTTTCGCCAGCGCTATCCTATTTTAAGTTATTGATCTCTCATAAGGTTTTCATTATATCTGCACATGTTTGTTTGCAAAACTGATTCATTCGATGGTTTGTTGTATTACACTTAAGGTTTTACGCTAGATTGATTTAATTTTAGTAATTATATCCCTTGTTTACACATGACTCGTAAGTGATAACTGCCACTATTCGTTTTTTACGTATATATTTTAGAAATAGGACTGCATTTACCTTTTTTTCTCTCCTGCTGTGCTTTTCCATGTCCGCGTGCGTTCTCCAAACGAGGTTTTGGTTATTAATAGTTCGTTCACTGTGCACAAAAGAATCCATAATTGTCGACTCTTTCAATATCTCGTTCTTCTTCTTTTGCATTTAGCTGCTGCGTAATTATGATTTCTTGTGATTTAAACCAGTTTTTGTCGTTATATAATGTGTTTTAATAATTATCTATTTATTCTTCTATACTTTGTGACGTGGATGTGATTATATGAGTATATGTTAACATTATGTCCGCCAATAATAGCTCCAAGCATGGATTTTAATCTTTTTTCAAGTTAAATAAATCCAGTGAGAAAACATTATTTTCGCACTCCTCTTTCTGTTCTCATATACGAACTTAAATCATTCTTTCTGTTTAAATTTCTGGGATGAGTAATTATCATTATTTACACTATTTCCATTCGGATTAATTTCCTAATATTTGTTGTCGTTATCACAACGTTTCGGTCGTTATGCACTCCGGCCTTCACAGGTTTATAGCGATTCGAGTAACCTACGTGTAATTTCGAACATACATTTTTATTTAATCTGCGGAGGTAGACTTCGTTCTACTACCCATAAATACGAACTAGAAAAAATAAAAGTAAGAACTAAACAAGAAATACCTATCTATGTCTCGTCTAGTTCTTATTTTTACTCGTCTTGTTTCCACTTATTCCAAATACACAATGTCTATTCCATCAAATTCAGGAACCAACGATTTAATCTACTATATTATTGTCTCTGTGGAGAACTTGGAACCTTAAACCTAACCTGACCGCTGATAGATTCTGCTGCTACTGTTTTTCATACTTGACTGCACTTACTGAACCTTTTCTCTTTTTGTTACAGCTGATGCTGTTGAAGACTTACTGTCATTTATTAGCGGATCCCATATCGTATTTATATGCTAGGTCTGCTCGTGATATCCTCATAGCCTTGTATATCCACTGATTCTCCTTACTTATTCTACAGAAGGAAGATTATTCGTATATCCTTTCCATTAAGATCAAGCTTTCCTAACATCTTCTCTCTCACAACACGAGGTTCTTCGTTTTGTAATTTATCGCATGCCTTTGTGTATGAAATGCAGTTTCAATGTCTATCTGCATTTTTATTCTTTGTAGTGCATTTCGTATTACTGCGGCAAAATGTACTGTGGACAGACGAGGTCAAATTTGAAAACGTTGGTAATAATAGGAAAGTGTATATAAGAACAAAGCCAGAAGAAAAACTGAATGATGGATGTGTGGTCTAGAACTTAATAATGGCGATATAGAGGGGTTTTAGGTGGGGAAGGGCTGGATATCTGATTCAGGATCTGATTCAGGATATCTGATTCAAGGGAATCATAAAAATAGAACAATATCATTCGATTTCGCAAAGACATGCTGCACCATCTGGATTACGCATAATTAAAAAATCAATGGTCTGGATTTATTCAAATCTAAACTTATTGTTAGTTTGTTTATAAGTGTAATTTTATTACTACTGTTCCTGGGAAGGAAATGTATCATCATTTTATGCTTCCTGTTACCTTTGTCCTGTAAATAATATTTGACGGACACAAAACATCAAATTCTAACAAGCAACAATTAATAAATGTATTTTTAGAGAAAGATAAAGAAACATAATTGAAGTTGTGAACAGTTAAATACAATCTTCACTCTGTGTCTCCCAATTACGTACATGTCTCGTGTCTATCAGAGCGAAAGGAAATGTGTTGCCTCTCCAAAAGTCAAAAGGAAAAGCTTTTCAAATAACGCGCCTCTTGTGATTATCGTCAGAGGGCTGTAATCCAACATTAGCTAAATCATCACTAACGTATGTTTTACAGTATAAATACGTGGATTATTACAGCGTAACTAAATAAACAAATTATAATATAACCACTGTATGAGAAGAACATTAAATATGTTGAAAATATTTAATTATTCCTTTTAGTTGGAACTAAATTAATTTGTGTTCATAATTTTTAACTTTCTCTTCACCACTGTTAAACTTAATACTTTAAAATCATAATTAATTTATTATTTTAATTCAGATTTGAATATATATTGCAACAATTTAGTACGTTAAGTTGTAATTAGATTTAATTTATATTATTAATTATATGTGATCATAAAGAATTTGTTTTCTTAATTTTTGAGCTTAACTAATATCTAATTAATTTGTATAATAATAATTGATCCGATTAATTTGTGTTTTAATTACTTAGTGTTAGTCATTTGTTTTAATAGTGAAAACAGAAAAAGGAAATAAATTTTATTTAATGAAGATTTTAACCAAAACTAGAAAATAATTCTTCTTAATATTATCAGTCTATGCTTAATCAATATAAAAATCATTTATTTTTATGTGGAACAGACTACGTAGTTCCATACAATTGTTATAGGTCCTATCTCTGTAACCTGGTTTGAGTGTTATTCATTCCTGTTTTTTTACAATTCCATTCTCGTAAAAGTTTCATATTTTCCACTGCAGATATTGTTTCACTTTATCATACATAGTTTAATATTTAGTGAGTGCAGAGTGTAAGCTAATACAATTTTTTCTGGATATTTATCACAGAATCTGCATTTCAGGTAAACACAATGCTTGCTCGGTAATTTCCAGTTAGCAAGCATTGGTCCTGTGCAGGAAGAATAAAACCTTCAGTTTTAGCTTTTAACCCTACACTATGTAACTACTGATGGGTAATGGGTTTGTCTACATCAGCTTGTTTCGTACAGGCAGAGTATTAGACATAATATCTTGTCATTGTTTCTGCATTTGGTCCATTGCATTTAATTTTGCTTTCGATTCTTTGCCGCTTAGATATGTGCATTATGGTTTATTTGAACTTCTTCAACTACTTGAAAATTCCTTTTTGAATTTGTTGGCTTCCTTTACAGGAAAAGACTTGTTTTTTTTCTCTCATCTTCTTTGACACATATTTTCATTCAGTCTTGTTTAGTTTCCCGGTAACTTTGAAGATTGATTAGAATCATTTGTTTTAATAGTGAAAACAGAAAAAGGAAATAAATTTTATTTAATGAATATTTTAACCAAAGCTAGAAAATAATTCTTCTTAATATTATCAGTCTATGCTTAATCAATATAAAAATTATTTATTTTTATGTGGAACAGACTAAGTAGCAATGGGTGGGTACGGGGTTTGTTTACATCAGTTTGTTTTGTAAAGGCAGAGTATTGACCTTGAAGTAGTTTATCTGGACATCGTTTCTCCATCTGTCTTGCATAGTTTTGTTATTTTGATTTACAGGGTCTTATAATTTGATAGTTTTATTACTATTATTATTATTATTATTATTATTATTATTATTATTTTCTTTGATTTCTATCATTGAAAAATGGTACAGAATTTACCATTTTTTACACGTTCGGAGCATGGCACAAGTGACCTTCCACAAATGTTCAAATTAGTTTGTTTTGTACAGGCTGAGTATTGACCGTGAAGTAGTTTATCTGGACATCGTTTCTCCATCTGGTCGGTTTTAATTGTCTTTTCTTTCTTTTTTTTTTTTTTTAAATATTTTGCATCTTCAGCCGGTGTATTATACGTTATTTCTTCGTTATTTCTTCGGCCATTTCAAACTCCATTTCGAACTTGTTGGCTTCCTTTATTACTGAATAAAGTTGCTTACTATTTTCATTTTCTTTAACTCAGATCATCATCCGGTCTTCTGTAGTTTCTATGTATCTTTGAAGGCCACTTGTTGCAGTTTGTAAGACAGTTCCAGTTGAACTAATCCTCTGCCCCCCTCAGATCAAGGTACACACAGACGATCAACATCAGATTTATGACGATGCACGTGGTGGCAAGTGAGAAGTTTTATCGTTTTGGCGTCCATTCGCTTAATGTCAGCTACCGTCCAGTTAAGAATGTTGTTACTGTATTGAAACATTGTCATCTATAGATAGATATTTATGGCTGATGTTCTGTTTGGAACATTCAGTTCATTATTTTGTACCGGACGCACACACCTGTAGTACTCCTTTCGTACCTTCTCCTTCTTTGGTTATGCTGTACTTCATCCCCTTTGCTAAGTCCTAGGTACTTATAGGTTTCGTCTTGTTCCAGTTACCTAATCTTTATGCCAAAATCTAAATCTTCTGGGTGTATTTCTGTAATTCTCCATTTATTGAATGTTACTTTGGCACATTTATCTATTCCGAAATCCATATCTATGTCGTCACTGAAACATTTTAACAGTACTGAGGAGACCCTTCAACTCATTGTCGTTTTTCGCAAAGAGTTTGAGATCATCCATGAGGTTATCGAGTACTTTCTAATTTAGTTTGTATTATTATTATTATTATTATTAATATATGTTATATATACTTACTAGAGAGTAATTTTAAGTACGTAATTACCAAGTCTCCTCTGGGACTTATCAGTAAAAAACGCATTGTAAAAAAGTTATCTATGAACATTTGGGACTGATATCTGCAGTTTCGCACAAAGTAAGCTGTTGTAGTTCAGTGATATGTCTGGGAATTTTACCCAGGTGATTTAATATACCGAATGTCGCAATCACAACAGAAATAATTGCAGTTTTAAGTTTACATATTTTTGTTATTTTGATTTACAGGGTCTTATAATTTGATAGCTTTATTATTATTATTATCTTTATTTCCTTTGATTTCTGGCGTTTACACATTTCTTTCCGGGTCCCGCCTAGGGAACTATGGTTAGAAATGGAATCATGACACTTTCCACTGACAAAAAAAAAAAAAAAATTACATAGATAAAACCCTTCGTAAAGTGTGGGCTGTACTTGTCAGAACAATTTTTTGTATCTCCTTTAGGCATGAACTTCCAGGAATCGCTTTAATTAGTCTACTGCAATCTTTTCCAACCAATCCTAGGGCTCCAACTACAACAGGGATTGTTGATGTTCCCATATGCCACATTTTCGAGATTTCTATTTCAAGGTCCTTGTATTTTGACAGCTTTTTGAATATCTTCAAAGACACATTGCAGACTGCCATATCAACAAGGAGGCACCTTTTTTGTTTGTGGTCTTTAATAACAATATCTGGGCGGTTGGCCTTGATTGTTCTGTCAGTGTGTATTGTGTAGTCCCATAGAATTGTAACAGGTCCTATCTCTGTAACCGGTTCTGGGTGGTATTCATACCAGTTTCTTTCAGTTTCCTTCCCGTAGAAGTTGCAGATTTTCCAGTGCAGATATTGGCCCACTCTGTCATGCCGGGTTTTATACTCAGTGGGTGCTAATTTCGTGCAACCTGATACAAGATGATCAATCGTTTCTGGATATTTATCGCAGAATCTGCATTTTGGGCTGACACAATATTTTAGTATATGTGCTTGATAATTCCAAGACATTTTGAACAGAGCATTTTTGCAAAAAAAACAAAAAAACAACTAAAAAACAACTAGGATCACACACATTTTACATGGATAAAGCCGTTCGTTTGGTGTGAGCTGTACCTGTGAGTACAATCTTTATATTTCTTTAACGCATGAACTTCCGGGAATCCCTTCAATGAGTTAATCGGAACATTTCTAATCAATCTGAGGGCTCCAATTACAACTGGAATTATTTATATTGTCATGCAGCACATCTTTTAGATTTCCACTTCAAGATCTTTGTAATTTGATAGTTTTTTGAATACCTTCAAAGATACATTACAATCTACAGGGATTACCATATTAATAAGAAAGTACATTCTGTTTTTGTCGGCTTTAATCCTGATGCCTGGACGATTAGCTTTAATTGTTCTGTTTGTGTGTATCGTAAAGTTACATACAATTGTTATAGGTCCTATCTCTGCAACCTGGTTTGAGTGTTATTCATACCTGTTTTTTTACAATTCCATTCTCGTAAATGTTTCATATTTTCCCCTGCAGATATTAGTTCACATTATCATACAGAGTTTAATATTTAGTGAGTGCAGAGTGTAAGCTAATACAATTTTTTCTGGATATTTATCACAGAATCTGCATTTCAGGTTAACACAATGTTTGCTCGGTAATTTCCAGTTAGCAAGCATTGGTCCTGTGCAGGAAGAATAAAACCTTCAGTTTTAGCTTTTAACCCTACACTATGTAACTACTGATGGGTAATGGGTTTGTCTACATCAGCTTGTTTCGTACAGGCAGAGTATTAGACATAATATCTTGTCATTGTTTCTGCATTTGGTCCATTGCATTTAATTTTGCTTTCGATTCTTTGCCACTTAGATATGTGCATTATGGTTTATTTGAACTTCTTCAACTACTTGAAAATTCCTTTTTGAATTTGTTGGCTTCCTTTACAGGAAAAGACTTGTTTTTTTTTCTCTCATCTTCTTTGACACATATTTTCATTCAGTCTTGTTTAGTTTCCCGGTAACTTTGAAGACTGATTGTTTTAGTTTTGTAAAACAGTTCTAGTTGAACTAAACATCTGCCTCCTTTGGATCTGAGTACATACAGACGATCAGCATCAGCCTTATGATGATGTATACGGTGGCAAGTGAAAAGCTTTCTCGTTTTGACATCAATTTGCTCAATGTCAGCTATGATCAAATTAAGGTGGTTGAAACTGTATTGCACCACAAGTACAGCCAAGGTGTTTATGGTTGATATTCTGTTTTGTGGATTCAATTCGGTATTTAATACCAGACGCAAACGACTGTAGTATTCCTTTCCTATTTTCTCTTTCAATTTGGTAAGCTGTATTCCATCTGGTTCGCTGACTCCTAGGTATTTATAAGCTTCTTGTTCCAGTTTCTTTTTTGGTATAATATGGATCTCTCGTGTGTGTTTCTGTAATTCTCCCTTTCTTGAATGTTCATTTTGCACATTTATCTAATCCGAAATCCATAATGACATCATCACTGAAACATATTATCGTATAGAGGAGACCATTCATCTCATCGTCGTCTTTCGCAAAGAGTTTGATATCATTCATTTATAATAGGTGATTAATGGTTATAACTGTTTAGTTCATGCGAAAGTGAGATTAAGAACAGACAGAACAAAAAGGGTAACATGGAGTCTTCTTGAAAGATTCCTCGACGAATATTCAAACAATTGGAAGTGACAGTGCCTTTGGTATCATTGAGGTATAATGTCCTTTTCTACAGTCCTATACTATATTTAAGGAACTTTACTATCACCGAAGACAGCTGTACATTTCCAACGCCTTAAGGATACAATAGTGTGGCATACTATCAAAGTCTTTACGGTAATCTGTTCAAGTTATGCTGGCATTTTTATTTTTTTCTGCAATCTTTCAGGGTTATTTTATTTATTAGTACTTTATCTTTGCAACCATATGAACATCTTCGACATCCCTACTGCTCCAGAGGAAGATTTCTTTTCCTCGGGAAAAGAGTATAGTTCGTTAATACAGACGTGACTAATTATATGTCGTAGACAGACATTTTATTTGCCTGCAATTTTTTGTATCATGTTTTATCGATTTTTGCTAAGAGATATATATTACCTTCATTGATCCATTCTGGAATTTCATTGGAGTTATTAATTAGTATCGATAAATTTTGCGCAAGTGTTTCGTGGCTAGATGATAGACGATAGAGCCAAAAGTTGGGTACCTTGTCATTTAATGGGGATATCCGTTTTGGGGATTATGTTAGAGCTTTCCTAATATTATTCTTGGTTATATTTTTCCATTCTTGCATAGGTTTACCCCTCATTCTTTCCTGTTCTCGTTTGGTTCACTCCAAATATTCTCCGAAAATGTTTGCATTTTTTTTTCTTTTTGATATTTATGGGTGTTTTTCAATTTCACTGTAAAACCTCTTTAGTTCACTGTGTTGTACTAAACAGTTTTGTCGGCAGAATCTATCTTACATAAATTTACTATTTCTCCGGGCATTGAATATTGCTGCCATATCTTGTCTGGTAGTTCTACTGTATATTTAGACATCCTTGATAAAATCCACAGAAAAACTGCAATTTTTTGGATCATGATCTGGCATATTGGCTTCAGTAATTTCCCACCGCCATAACGTATATTCCCTCTGCTTTTTTCTATAAATACTTTTATGGTAATTGTTCTGATGAACTTTCCTTTATAGCACATAGATTTTATGAATTTAAGCGCAGTACTAGATTGGCGGAAAGGTCTCATTCTTTTACAGTTGAAACGATGTAACCATAAATACAATACCAACAGCTTCTTTTCTCGGACTTCTTACTTGTGCATATCTCTATCGGTTTCAAAAATTTAAATGTAATATCAATCGTTGTTTTATGTTTTCTTAATTCCTGTTCTCTTACTGCTCACTCTCTTTAATAATGTGTTTTAGTAGCTTTATTGCCTCGCTTGATATGAAATGATTTTAAAAAAAATACCCTACAAATAATGAGTACAATTGACTTTTATGCTACCAAAATTTTCATTTCTCTGGCAATATTTTTTCTAGTTTTTCAATTAAATTTTGAAGCCTGCTGAAAAAGCGACATTTACTCTTTGCCTTGTTGTTTATCAACCTTGGATATGAGAATCTGTTTTAATTTTTAAGTTCCAGAGAATTTCTTTTTTTCCGCTTTCTTTTACCGCCTTTCCAGTTTATATATTCTTTTCTTATTTGTTTTCTTTAATGATTTTAATCATCAATATTTAAATTGCTTAATTATCGTTTATAATACATTATAATATTTTTGACATTTATCATAAAATTATCAGTCATCAAAATTATAATAATTAATAATAAGTGTTCTAAAGAGTATTTACTGTATCAGGGGGGTCATCATTTCAATCTTTATGATTAATATTAAGACGGTCATAATTATTATTTACAATGCTTATTATTTATAGTATTACTGGTATATATCACCATTATCAAATTAAATTTAAATAATAATAGCTTTTAATTAGATATTCCTCATATTATTAACATTATCATTACTATTATCTCACATTTATTATGCTTTTTCCTTTTTCATTATTTTCTTTATTATGATTATTGCTTAATATTATTCATTACTATTTTTCATTTTAATTATTATTACTGTTATTATTGTTGTTCTTATTTTTGCTACTGTTGCTATTCGCATATCAATAATTACTATTATTCATTACCAATATAACCGTTACCATTATTATTATTATTACTAGTAATATTATTATTTTATTTGCTGCTATGATTCATCATCGCCATCATTTTTGTCATCAATGAAATAATCATTATTGATATATTAGTGTTGTTGTCGATGTTGTTGCCTTAAAAAAAATCGTCCCTTGAGGAATCATGTATTTTAAATTATTCCTTGTTGATGATCTTCTAATTATTATTAAAAATGTATAGAAAATTTCGCGCCCTTCCTCGCCGTTTGATATTTTATGGCTGCACGAGACAGTTAGCCACCAGCAAGTGCACGTAATCTTCGTGTCTAAACTCTCATTCTCTCCCTCAATCTCTGCCATCCTCCCCTCTCTCTATTTTTTTCTCTCTATTGCACCTTCTTTTTCTCCACTTACTGCGTTCGAGAAACACAGAACTCATGTTTTAGCGCGAAGACCGCTTTAATCTATCAGTGTCAATTAAAACAACCCGTTTTTTAAATACTTGAGTTTATTTGCACTTTTTCCTTCAAATTAAAAACTGTGTATTAATTTATTTCTTGCTTTGATAATGTTAACTCAATAAAAAAAATAAAAAAAGTAAAAATTGATCTTTCTTTCTTATATTTTCATATGCATTCATGTATGCTCTTCAGTGCGTTTTTATTTACATATTAGTACATATTGAATATGGCAATATATATTATATATACATTTAGATATTTGCCTGTAGATGTACATATAACTTTCTACAAATGTACATATATATCGATATATGTAAATAACAATATACGCTTATTATTGTATATATAAGTGAATATACGACGGATGTTGAAAAGTTCTCAGTTCGGCTCACCTACCTAAAATCGTAAATTAATGACCAAATACCAGAATACAGACTTTGGTAACTTTCCGGTAACAACAATCTCATGCATTGAAAAAAGCATAAATCCATTTCCCCCAGTTATGGATTAAATAAAGTAGACAGGGTTCTCTTGGTGGCTAATTTAGAAGAACAATTTGAATCAAACAGCTACCGTGAAGTGCAATCATTTGCATTGATTTAGATATTTATTGTAACTGATAATCTACTAGGCGCCCTGAACCATACCGTTCCGCTATTTTTGAAAATGGTGAGGGGAGAGTTGATTTGAACTCTTACTTATGTAAAACTCCACTCCGCACATATTGTATATTTTTGAAGGGGACCAACATATGTTTTTGGGATAGACAATATATTAGTTATAAAAAAAGATAGATAAATAGATAAATAAGTAACAGAAGGAGATAGATAGATAGATAGATAGATAGATAGATAGATAGATAGATAGATTAACTGTAGACTTAAAAAGTGAGTATGACCAGTCAATCAGTTAAAATCCCCACCCAGAAAACTGGAATTAATATGTTATGTGATTGACAGTGGCTCATAAAGCCAGCCATTGATCTGCATTTCTTGTTACATATATGTCATGTGAAATCATCTCCGGGTGGTGGAAGTTGACTTTGAACATCATCACTTCCAAATCGTGATATGCAATAGACTGTTGGTGTTGTTTTGATTTCTGGTGGCTGAGCAGACCAGCCCTGGACAGACATACACAACTGCATTATGACCATAGCCAGGTTGGCATCTCATAGCAATTCAGGGATCCCTTCTGAACCCCTCTCTGCAGTTCTGAATATTTTTGTGATGACTCATAAAAGATCTTGACGCCATCATCAATACCAGCTCTTCAAGAAACCCGGCTTCAGCAAGATTCTCCCAGTTATCTAGACCAATAATACACTTGTATAGTGGCTCTTTACGGCAATTTTTGTAACGAATATATGGCTTGTGCTGTGGGCTTTCCCCCATTATATACATAAGCCATTATATATATATATATATATGTATATATATATATATATATATAAATCTAGTGGTGATAATGTCTGGTACGTTTGGGCGTGTCATACATAACTGACTTTTCGTCACTGGTGAGCACCCAATCAAATATGTCGGCTACCGAGAGTGTGTTGGGTACCCACTTGCTCAACTTATATTCCTTCCCTGTGCGCTGTAGGCGAAGTTTGATTGCTTCATCAGAAAACTGGAAACGTTCGGCAAGCTCACCACAGGTTTGACTGTTATCTTTGACCGCTTTCAGGGCCTCATCATCCAGAACCTGTGGCCGGCCACTGCAGAGTTCATCATAAAGAGACAGTTCTCCCGACCTGAACTTCTTGAACCAATGTCTGGCGATGACTTCACAGCATTATCCCCAAAGGATTGACGTATGCAGTGATTTGATACTGCAACGGACAATCCCACATTAAATTCATAAAGCAGACAACCCTGAACGAGCTGCGTCGACACTGCCATGTTTTCTCGCCGCTGCTCGAACTATAACTGAAGTATGTGCACAACGCGCCTGCATTGGTCAAGAACAATGTCCCCACACTAAGACTTCCCAGTACGGGGCTCACTCATTTGCATATCAGTGATCACTGATTCTCACACGAAATAAAGAAATGGCAAAGGATTTTTTGGTTACCTTATATATGAATATAAAATCTTAGTTGCATAATACATTTTAGATGTATCAAAGGTGATCTTCAGTGATGCACTGTCCTCATCAGCGATTTCGGGTTTTGCATCATATCAGCTCCAACAGTAACCCCGACCTGATTCAAGACGAGCCAGGTCGTTTCCTTGAAAACGTGCTACGCATCACGACACTGCAAAAAGCATTCCGACCTTGCTCGGATTTCGACCATTCTTATTGACATATGTCAGACAATGAAAAACAAGACTTTTGACGCTCCCCGCCTATACAATGTTGTCTTTTTCTTTCATCGGGTTTAGCTTCGATCTACTACTTCCGGATTCTTAATTTGGTAAACTGGTTTTTTTCCTTGCATATTTTAATCTAAAAGTTTTTTTTACATTATTTACATTATTCGGACTATTGTCCTCATCTTTGTCGCCATATTTATTACAACGTTTCGGACGTTGTACGCTCCGGCCTTCTTCAGATTGTTGGAATGTCGAACTGAAACATTTATTTTGCTTACTGGGGTATACTGTTCTAGTTCCACGTGCCATGTTTAATGGATGTCAGTTATCATTTATTTCCTGTTAATTTCCCTCTGAAAGTTCTCCATTGCCTTAACCGGGTATTGAACTCACACTCTTTGTGTCCTCAAGGACACATGGCACAGTGGATAAAGGCGTTATTTAGATCCTGAAAATACTAACAACCTATTTGGCACTGATTGGATTACACATTTCCAGCATTACGACTTATTGTCTTTAAGAAATATGCGCGTGAACTAGCCCCTGCCCTCTCCAAATTATATTATTACTGCCTCAATGATTCTTGATTTCCAGACTGTTGGAAGTCCTTGTCCATTGTTTCTATCTTTAAGAACTCTGGTGACCCTTCTTACCCTTCTAATTACCATCCTATCAGTCTTCTACCGCTCTTCAGTAAAGTCTTCGAAGCCCTAATCAACGCCGAATTGGTTAAGCACCTTATATCCCATGATCTGCTCTTCGACAAGCAATATGGTTTCCGCTTTGCCCGTTCTACAGCTGATGTGCTTACGGCCATAACTGAAATTGTTTACCAAGTACTTCATAATAGCGGAGAAGCTCGTGGCGTGGCTCTAGATATCTCCAAAGCGTTTGATAGGGTTTGGCATGCTGGCCTTCTTCGCAAGCTCCAGGGTTATAGAATTACAGGTCGATTGTTCGACTTAATACAATCATTCCTGTCAAACCGTGTATTGAAGGTCGTTCTCAACGGATTCTCCCCCAGCTCCTATCCCACGAACGCAAGTGTACCCTAAGACCCCATCCTAGACCCTACTCTCTTACTTATATTCATCAACGATATTCCTGACGTCATAGATTCCCAAGTAGGCATCTACGCGGACGACACTACAATTTACTCCTGCCTCAAAAACAAATCTAGTGTCGCTGACAAAACTAACCTGGCCGTTTGTCTTGAAAAGGACTTCCAATCGGATGTGAACTGGGGCAGGAATTGGCTAATTCCAAAACAAAACTGCTCTCTATTACTCACCATAGAGAACCATCCCTAACCATTAGAATGTCTGACGCTCAATTCCACGAGAACACCTCTTTGCGATTGCTCGGTCTCACATTGACTGCTGACCTGAGGTGGAACAAATACATTGAGGAAATTTGTCTCCCTGTGCCACGCCAGGAAATTTTTCTCACCGGAGTCGATCCTTCAAATCTACAAATCAACCATTCGCCCTTGCATGGAGTATTGCTGCCATATATGGTTTGGAGCCCCTTCTGTTTGTCTCAAGGTTCTTGATAAAATCCAGAGATGGATATGCAGTGTAATTGGCCCTGATCTGGCATCTCGTCTCCAGTCTCTCTCTCACAGACGTGACGTCGCCTCCCTCGCCTTTATTTACAAATACTTTCATGGTAACTGCCCCGATAAGCTACTTTCGCTGGTTCCCAGACTTCATGAATTTAAGCGTTCAACGAGGCTGGCATCTCGCTCTCAACATTTCACTGTCGAAACTGTTAAATGTAGACATCTCTTCTACTCCAATAGCTTCATGTCTCGCACTTCTCGCCTGTGGAACTCCCTCTCCTTTTTCCTGTTTCCCTGATAGCTATAATCTCCAACTACTCAAATGTAATGTCAATCGACGTCTCCAGATGCCTTGATCTATCCCCTATCGTTCTCTTCATCCTTTCCTCTATCACTCCTATTCACTCTCGCTCCAACTCTCTGTAACACCTTGCGTGCTAGTGGCTTCCCGACTTGCTTGGGGTGAAACGCTAAAAAAAAAATCCTGTAAATTCATACTGCCAAAAATTGAAAACTGGAATGCCGAAGCTGAAAAACTGAAAAAGAACTGAATGAGACCTATCCAGGTGTGCCAAGATGATGGCAAATGTTGAACCACAAGACGATGTCCAGCCAATGTTCAAAAAGAAGCGCAATGTGCCTTTTGCCTCGAGGAATTTGACAGATTAGAAAAAACTGGAGTTCTATCAAAAGTAGAGTACAGTGAATGGACCACACCAGCGGTTTATGTAAAAGTTTTGCTAATTTTTCGACAGGATTAAATGCTGCTCTGAAAGACTATCATTACCCTCTTCCTTGCCCAGAAGACATTTTTGTGAAGCTAAATGGGGTTCAAGTTTTCTCGAAAATTGACCTTAGCGACGCTTATTTGCAAATTCCAGTTGAAGAGGTGAGTCCGAAGCTATTGTGTATAAATACGCACCTCGGATTATATAAATTCGAACGTTTACCATTCGGGTTCAAGGCTGCGCCAGTAATTTTCCAGCAAGTCATGGATACTATGCTGAGCAGCCTTGACTTCTCAGTCGCTTATTTAGATGACATTCTGGTGAAAATCCAAAGCGTAGTCGAACATAAGGTTCACATCCACAAAGTTTTTGCTAAGATTCAAGATTACGGTTTCAAATTTAAAGTGACCAAATGTGATTTTTTCATGGAAAAAATCAAATACCCAGGACACATAATCGACAAGGATGACAGGAGATCAAATCCTGAACGGGCTGCCGCGATTAAAGGTATGCCGGCGCCCAATAACATCGTTTCGTTGCAGAGCTTCCTTGGACTAACAAATTATTACTAGGCATTCATACCAAATATGCATGATTTGCGTGCCCCCCTTAATGAACTATTAAAGAAAGACAAGCCCTGGGTTTGGACAGCAGAATTCCAGGAAACATTTGAAAAAATAAAGAAAACACTGACGTCAGACTTATTCCTTACACATTACGACCCGGACTTGGAAATTGCCAGCGACGCTACTTCGTATGGCGTAAGGGCATGCATTTTTCACAAAATGACTGATAGAACAGTAAAACAGATAGCTCACGCGTCAAGAGCTTTGATTTCTGCAGAAAAATTATTCGCTGATTGAAAAAGAGGCGCTTAGGATCATATTTGCAGTCGCGAAGTTCCACCGCTATATTTACGGTCGACATTTCACTCTACAGACAGACCACAAGCCACTACTCACTATTTTTGGATCAAGAAAGGTCTGCCTACTCACACAGCCAACAGACTGCGGAGATGGGGAACCATTCTGCTAAATTACAACTTTAAAATTGAATACGTGTCATCAAAAAAATTCGGCCATGCGGACGGATTGTCAAGACTAATTCCCAAGTACAAAGAACCACTGGAAGGAAGAATTAAAAACTACCCTTTGTAATACAGTAAGGGAACTTCCAGTGATTCTTGAACAAATAAGACAAGAGGCTCTCCACGATGTGTGTATCAAGCAAACAAAAGCGAAATATTTTGAAAAGGATCAGCGAACTACGGATGTTTTCTCTATATGCGACGAGGTGTTACTATATAGGGAATGCGTTGGGATTCCGTCAACACTCCAGAAGCGTATTTTGAAAGATTTTCACGCTGGCCATCCAGGGAGTACTAAAATGCGTTTGATGTCTTTTAGCAAAACATGGACAAAGATATAGAAAACGCAGCCAAATCATGTAAAGGATGTGCCTTGGCAGCGAAGGCACCTCCTATTAAATTCATTCCCTGTCCAAAAACTGATCTACTTTGGTCTAGAATTCACATTGACTTCGCAGGCCCTCTAGAAGGATATTACTACCTCATTGTAGTCGACAGTTTCTCGAAAAAAACCCGATTTACACAGATGCAAAAACCCAACTACAAAAATTACTATACGCAGTGTAACTTGACAATTCGGACGGACACTACTATCCGCTGACTAATAAGTCTTATTTTGTATATATGTTCTGTTATTTCAATACACTTGTTCAACCTACCTTCTTCTTTCCGTGTCTTTCTTTCTGGCAACTAACAGGCCACAACAAACATCATTTTACTATAGAATTACATTGGAAATCATTTTACTATAGAAATGCATTGGAAATCATTTTACTATAGAAATGCATTGGAAATCATTTTACTATAGAAATGCATTGGAAATCATTTTACTATAGAAATGCATTGAAAATCATTTTACTGTAGAATTACATTGGAAATCATTTTCCTATAGAAATGCATTGGAAATCATTTTCGTATAAATTATGGTGGCCTATCTACATTAGAATGAACTCAATCTTCCTTCATAAGTACTAACCTACGAGACTTCCTAAGGAGGCAGTCGAGACGCATTGTAATCTAACAGTTTGGACGGACACTTCTATCTGCTGACTAATAACACTCTTATTTTTTATATATGTTCTGTTATTTACCTTCTTCTTTCTGTGTCTTTCTTTCTGGCCCCTAACAGGCCACAGCACTATGTCAGTTTGATTATTCGATGTCACGATGTATACAGAGATCATTAGTTGTCACTATAAATCATGAAAAAAAAGAAAAGAACGTTATTTCCAGATAAATGAAGGAATTTCTATTAAAATTAATCAATAAGTGGTAATACTAGGCGATTCATTGCAAAATGAATTCAGATATTGAAGAGATCCAATTTTTATATTTTTTAATCAGTTCAAGGCAATAATGCCACAAGAGGCTATTTGAGACAGAGCGATTATGAAAAGACTTTACAAAGAAATGGAAACCCAATCGTAAACATGGAATAAGATAAACCTCTACTCCTGTACAAAAGACCGGAGAGGAGTGTGAATCAGGTGAACCTATGCAATGTAAAACGCTTTTGTTTTTCATGTTGTCTAAGTTAATGATCGTTTATATTTGAAGTTATTTTCCTCCAAGAAACACTGAATATCCTTCCTGTCATCATATATTATATTTTTGTTCAATTGACAGCCTTGTAATTTCTAGCACTCTTCACTTTCTGATATCGATGTTGAGCAATTTGAAACTATATGATTTAGTTTAATTAATCACGAAAAACGCTTTTGTATCAAGAGACTGTTAGAACCCACATGTTTTAAACACATATCTAATCCAACGGAAAATGCTACATATGCAAAAATAATATATGGTGTAAAAATGATTAAAAAGAAAACCCTGTACATTATTTTACATCGAAAACGAATAATGTTAGAAGTTGATTATACTGTATTGTCGAAATGCATTATTTACACAAGAAATATTGTGAATAAGATTTTTATCACGGAAATTAATTTCTTATGATTTATTGAATAAATTCTTCGGTAAAGATTGCAATCGAAACGCAATGATAATGACTTACAATGAATATAAATCATTTTTTGGATAATACACAATTGAATTAAATATATAACGATATATAGCAAATTATATTAAAAAAGAAAAAAGAAAAGGCAATATTCAGGAAGCTTTCAGACACTATCAATCGTCTGTGAGATTAACATACCAATATTTGAACCACGTTAGATGACAGATGGCACAGTGGATAAAGACGTTAGTTAGATCCAGTGACAGGACCCAAAGAGTTGTGAGTTCAATACCTGGTTAAGGCAGTGGAGAAGTGAATTAACAGGAGATAACTGATAACTGACATCCATTAGACATGGCACGTGGAACAAGAACAGTCTACCCCAGCGAGCAAAATAAAGGGTTCAGTTCGACATTCCAACAACATGAAGAAGGCCGGAGCGTACAACGGTCGAAACGTTGTAATAAATATGGCAACAAAGATGTGGACAATAGTCCGAATAATGTAAACAGTGTGCATAATACCTCATCTCAGAGATATAGACAGATACTCTTTTGAATTTATTTAATAATTTAATGTTAAAGTTACTGCGGTTGTTGAATTTTTAAGAATCCTTATATTTTAGTATTATGAATTATCATTTACCTATCTACTTCTAAAATACACATTCATACTCTGTTGTAACCTAATGAAGGTAAATGAATAGAATAATCATATAAAGGTTGTTAATGAACGATAATACTTAGGACAAGAACAACACATATAAGATTCGCCAGCAGTGCGTAGAAGTAGTCAACTGCTAGAAATGAGTCAAATGAATTCCACAAAGAATCTTCAACTGCAGAATATCTACCAACCACCCCACGCAGTCAGATGTGGCACAAGGCCGATTTAATATGGGGTATCCGAGCACGTAGGCTCTGCCAAAAATACCATGTAGACCCCGTATAAAACGGCCTCCGGTAGCTGTTTCCCGAGACGAGAATCTGCCTTTTGACATAACCTCGTCCGCGGATCCTCACTGCCCCGAAGCAGAGAGTTTGATCAGCACAGTTGGAGACGAATCTCCAACTGTAGGATATTTACCAACCACTCACGCGGTCAGATGTCGCGCAAGGCCGAATTTAATGTGGGGTATCCGAGCCCGTAGGCTCAGACAAAAGTTCCTCGTAGACCCCGTTTAGAACGGGGTCTGGTAGCGATTCCCGAAACGAGACTCTGCCCTTCGACATAGCCTCGTTTGGGTATTCTCTCTGCCCGGAGGCAGAGAGTTTGACCAACACAGCTGGAGACGAATCTTCGACTGCAGACCAACATACTAATGTATTTATGTTTATGGGGACATACCCATTATCGTCCGTAGGTATGATACAACATATGATACAATGTGAATGTATATATTTATCGGCCACCCAGCCTGATCTCCTCTTCTTATTAAGGAAATATTCTTTTGTATTATTAACAGGAGTCAATAGTTGATACCACTAATCAAATGTTTTACTATAGCAACGGTATATCTTATTACTAAGTAGGGAAATCATGTTGCTAATTTCATTTTTTGTTCATTTCGCTTCACGTTTTTTTTTGTTTTTTTTTTCAAATTTTTAATGGTATAAATCTAGAATTATTTCTTATATGACAAAGTTAATGATAAAGAAAAAAATTATCATTCGTACAGAAAATATAACCAATATGATTTTAAAATTACTGATGAAAAATATTGCCATTTTCTTTTATATTTGAATGTATTTTTATTGCATACTTCGCAAGGGTGATGAAATTTGTGCCGTAGAGTTGATTGTCTTTATTTCAGTGCTATAATTTTCTGCGCTACAAAACTAAGAGAGAAAATGCTGGATACACTCCTCAATCGGCGCAGAATTGTTCTATCGAATTAACCCAATTTAGTGCCAATTCAAGTGTTTTTAGTAGATTCCCCTATCAAGATAGAATGTAATCAGCGGTGGTTTGATGATATGACGTGAATCTGAGATAGGCTCAGAGAAAAAAAAAACCACAGATCGATAACTTCCCAAACTGTAAATTGATGTAGTATCTTCTTTAAACTGTCTTAAACTACGCGGCTTTCACTGCACTAATTGGACTAATTTGAAATTCAAACTTTGCTATCCAAGGTGACATTTTCTCTTCTCACACTAATCTCATCTCCATAGAAAAAATATTCCAGCTTATTTTTTTTTTTAAATTCTTGTTTTGTTTTCGCTTTCTTGCGGTATTCTTTCTTCTTCAGATATAATGAACTCTTTAATAGTATTAGTCATATGATTATAATCCGTTTCTGAATATCGCACTGGAAAAGGATTTTCGATAGAAATGAAACGGCAAATACGAGTTATGGAAAAGGTATGACAAGCGAATTACATTAAAAAAAAATAGACAGTGATAAATAAAAATAGAAATTAAAAATGAGTATTCATGGAGGAAAATTCAAAATTCTTTACTGCTAACCGCCTTTTTTCGGAAATGGTGCGGCATGACGTAAGGAATCCAACGATAAAGGAATTTATTTATTTTTACAACATCAGAGTAAGAAATTAAAAATCAAAATTTTATTTTGGTAAAAAGTATTTTTCTTAATCGCCTTGTGTTTTAATTACATAGTAAATTAACTATAAGTCGTAGGCTCTATGACAGCAGAACGTTCTTTATGAAGTTTTCTTAAATTCCAGATGTTTTCAATGATACAATATTAAGCAGCATTACAGACGGAAGCAAAATAAGCAATATTCAGTAACTATCTGTTTTCAAGGTAAGTGTGTAAAATTCTTTGAAGTACATTTTCCAAACAATAAAAGAAATAAAAGATGGAATGCGGTCTATACCTTTAAAAATTATTGTTTAAATCTATAAATTGTAGACAATCCTTTAAATCCTATAGTTTAAAGATATAAAACGTGGACCATTCATTAAATTCTCATGGATTAAATCTGTAAATCCTGGATCATTCTTTAAATACTTTTAGTTTAAAGCTATAACACCTGGACTATTCATTTAATCCGTATGGTTTAAATCCATAAATTATGGATCATTCTTTGAATGCTTACACTTTAAATACATAAATCTTGGATTATTATTTAAATCCGTATGGCTTAAAGATATCACACATTTAGTTTAAAGATATAAATCCTAGATTATTCTTTAAATCCGTATTATTTAAAGATATAAAACATGGATCAATCTTTAAATCCTTATGCCTTAAGGATATAAAACATGGTCAATTCCTTAAATCCTTATTATTAAAGATGTAAATCTTATTTCATTCTTTATATCCTTAAATCTGTAATTCTTGGATCATACTTTAAATCCTTATGGTTTAAATCTGTAATTCTTGGATCATACTTTAAATCCTTATGGTTTAAATCTGTAATCCTTAGATCATACTTTAAATCCTTATGGTTTAAATTTATAAATCATAGACCATTTTTTAAATTTGTATGGTTTAAATATATAAAACGTTGACCATTCTTTATATCTTTATGACTTATGGATATAAAACGCGAGCCATTGTTTAAATACTTATGATTTAAAGATATAAATCTTGGATTATTCTTTAACTCTATATGATTTAAAGATATAATACGTGAATCATTCTTTGTAACATTCGCTGGTTGCTTTTTAAATTTAGGATGGGTACATGGTTATATTATCTTATAGACACAAGTGAAACACGATATCTTCTATAAATACCTCTTCGTTTAATATTTGTTTGATGCTAATATGTTTCAACAAAGTAACAATAAAATACTTAATAAAAGTAACAAAATGTTAAAACAAACAAAGAATGCATTTACTCCTTACTAAAAAAAAGTAATAAAATTACTAAAGAATGATATTACTAAAGATAATGAGAATAAAACAGTAAATTATTTACTTATAATAAATTAATAATTATTTTATAAATACACTGACAACAAAACATAATCGTAAATTTTATTACTAGTTCTTTTTAAGTAATATTTTTTCTTCGACATTTCTAGTTATTACTATAAACGCTATATACTAATAGATACTCATGTTTGAGTTGACACTTCTGCTATTTTAACCAATGAAATTAATGTCAATCGGCCTAGAGACCGAGAAGTCTTTCCAAAAAATGTACCGCTTAACTGGAATCTAAACTATATTCTCTGTTTTCCATCTGGGAAACCTCCTATGGCAACTTTCAACTGGAATTGAAAGAAGCGAATAACATATTTTTATAGGAGGACATTTTATTATCTCTATGCCGGTTGACACGAATTTCAGTATTTATAATAAGAGGTTTTTTATATATATATATATATATATATATATATATATATATATATATATATATATATATATATATATTCATACATGTTTCATTAAATAATAAAGACAAGTGTGCATATAAGACGCTAGAAGCGAAAATCGCACCGCAGCTCATGATGTCACACATGACCACGCGAGAGTGAATTCGAGAAGTATTAAGTATGGGAAACCGTTGGTATAAACGTGTTTATCGTTGCTTGGAAATCATCCATGTAAACAATAACAGACTATCATCACTGTCTTGTCCGTATATTGCTTAATATGTTGTACAGTAATTGACATTTTTGATAATGGCTTATGTAAGCCGAAAGCTTAGATTAGATTAAAAAATATGGATCAATATTGTGATTTTCTTTCTTCGTTTAATGATAATGTTATTAAGCTTATCAGACGTTATGAAAAGAATTTACATTTAAAAAAATAACAACACTTGTCTATATTATTTAATGAAACATGTATGAATGAAAAAATGCTGCCTAAATACACAATATATATATATGTATATATATATATATATATATATTACACAACGAAATCCCAAATTACTTTATATGGGGACGGATAGATCTATTTTAGCTGACAAAACTTAATCAGTCTTATTCAACACCGGTGTATAGACTGAGTTCGTATCGGAATTAGACATTTTACTTTGACAACCGTCGAAAAATTGAGACAGAAATTATCTATTTCAATATTTCAGTCAGACGAAATGCCCGAGACGCTGGTTAGGGTGGGTGAAAAGTATTAGCTTTAAAGGGAGATGTTTTATAAAATCGAACCGGATATTAATATTATGACGTTAAATTGGGGTTATGTATATATATATATATATATATATATATATATATATATATATATATATATATATATATATACATTAAATTGGGGTTATGTATATATATATATATATATATATATATATATATATATATATATATATATATATATATATATATATATAATACATTTGCTTTAAGTTATGCTGCATGATCCCTTACGTCCTGAAGGGACACGGCATATAGAAGAGGTCTATGAGTAAAAGTACACAATATCAGAGGTAGAGTGTATGTAAATATATTAACCATATTCGTATCCACAATTATTCCCACTCTTAACCTATTATATAATTTTAAACAGAAACGTTACTGATTACCCACTAACCGTTAGCATAATACAATAGATATTAAAATCCATAACGCACCATTGACCAGCATACACACACACACACACACATATATATATATATATATATATATATATATATATATATATTATTCCAACCAGCATACAGCAGATATGCCTTGAAGTCTGTGTTCGAGCATGAAACAGACTTCGCTTGGCGTTAATCTTAGTGTCCAATTGCAGACACACACACAAACACACACACATACACACCCACAAATATATATATATATATATATATATATATATATAATTTTATTAGATCGAAAATGTTAAAAATCGCTATACAATTGCGAATATTGCTCTACTTTTGTATTAAACCCTCTTTTAAATTAAATGTTACGAACGTTGGAATTATACACTATTCGTTCTCTTCATACCTTTATATATATATATATATATATATATATGTGTGTGTGTGTGTGTGTGTGTGTGTGTGTGTCTGTGTGGGGGGGGAGATAGAGGGGGGTAGGTGGCAAAAACTCCTCGACCTGACTTTTCGAACTCAGTCCTCTCTTGTGCTCAAACCTTTGCACGCAGCTTTCCAAAGTCATCACTATCAAAAAGCGATCCTATTTGGTGTTTTATCATCTAAAGAAGCAATAAAATTGATTTTGCTCCCTAAGTATAGAAAAGAATTCGTCTGGTTTAATGGCTTGTTGTCCACAAAGATTTGACATGACGATTCACTCTATTGAGGCCTAGATAATATTACGCCACTCCTTTTGATAGGTGCAGGTTTCGCCTGCTATATATCATGTTTGTTCAAATGTATTGTTAGACTAAATATATGTACACAATAGAAAAAAATTTTTATCAGCTTCATCATTCAATTTAACGAACGACATACTTTTTGCATTTAAATATCATATGTGGGATACATATTAAAAATAGGTTATTATGGGAACAAAATCATATGCACACACATATACACAAACCCACAGACATACAAATACATATGTGCATCTGCTAAATATATATATATATATAAATGCATGTACGTATGTATGCATGTATGTATGATTTTATACTCTTAACAGCGTCATATTTAAATAAAATACCTCACATGACGTCGCCTGTATACTATAGACATTTTTATATGAGAAATAAAGCGTTCGTAAAATGCTAGTATAAAGATAGTAAACACCTTTTCTGTAATGTAACGGATAAATTTAATGTCCCCAATACGAAACAAAGATGTTTGAAAATACACAGAAAAACTTTATGGTTGTTTCCGCCTATATTTGATTCCAGCGCGCGATAAATCCTGCGCAAAATGTAAAAATGTTATGAAAATTAAGCAAAAATACATTTTTCTATCAAATTCAATAAAATTTGTTTGAAAATCTTATTGATGGTTGAGTATACGTAATAGATAGATAGATAGATAGATAGATAGATAGATAGATAGATAGATAGATAGATAGATATGGTCAGTCTTGAGATAGATAGATAGATAGATAGATAGATAGATAGATAGATAGATAGATAGATAGATAGATATGGTCAGTCTTGAGATAGATAGATAGATAGATAGATAGATAGGTCAGATCTTGATAGATAGATAGATAGATAGATAGATAGATATGGTCAGTCTTGAGATAGATAGATAGATAGATAGATAGATAGATATGGTCAGTCTTGAGATAGATAGATAGATAGATAGATAGATAGATATGGTCAGTCTTGAGATAGATAGATAGATAGATAGATAGATATGGTCAGTCTTGAGATAGATAGATAGATAGATAGATAGATATGGTCAGTCTTGAGATAGATAGATAGATAGATAGATAGATATGGTCAGTCTTGAGATAGATAGATAGATAGATAGATAGATAGATAGATAGATAGATAGATAGATAGATAGATATGGTCAGTCTTGAGATAGATAGATAGATAGATAGATAGATAGATAGATAGATAGATAGATAAGGATCCAAGAATGTGGCGCACTATCAAAATATTTCCGGTAATTTATTCAAGCTGTGCTGAGATTTCTACCTTTTTTTCCTGAATTTTTCCAGGGTAATTTTATTTAGTAGTAATAGTTGATCATTACAAACATATAAACCTCTTCGACATCCCTTCTGTTCCAAGGGAAGAATTCTGTTTTCATCGAGAAAAGTGTAAGTATAGTTCGTCAAGACGGACGTGGTCATTTTATATGGGGTGGACAGACATATTATTGGCCTATAATTTTTTTGTATCATCTGTTTCACCTGTTTTTCGTAGGAGATATGTAATACCTTCATTCTGGAGTTTCATTGGCATTGAGTTTATTAGCATTGATAAAGTGTGCGCAAGGGTTTTAGGGATTGATGTCAGAAGATAGATCCAAAAATTGGATACCTTGTCATTTCCTGGGAATTTCCATTTTGGGGAATTCATTAGAGCTTCCTTAACATTATCCTTGGTTACATTTTTCCATTCTTGCACAGGTTTATCTTTTATTCTTTCCTGTTTATAGGCATTTGATTCACTCTGCATTGAGATTATATTCCTTTGCGTTGCTCCAAATATTCCCCCAGGATCTTTGTACTTCTTCAATAGATTGTGGCTTTTTGACTTCTAGAAATGCTTTCCAATTTTCCTGTAAATCTTCTTGGGGTCCACTTGGAATAGCTTCTTTTGTAGATAGAACCTACAACGTTTTTCATATCGTCTTGTATGCTGTATCTTTAATTGTAGTTTCTGTTTAAGTATTTCCTTGATTGGTGGAATCTTATTTACTGATTTAATTTTATATTTCTTCTTGTTCTTGCTTTTCCATGTTAAAACATTTTTTTGCCCATGAAAATTACGTATGGTTATTATTATTTTTGTTGTTATTATTATTATTATTATTATTATTGAGTGAGAAATCAGTAAGCCAACAAATTGATGCTCGAGTACAAATATACGAAGCCCAATGTATCTATCATGACACCCATTCTTATAAGGGTATTGGAAGGATATGCATCAAAGTCAAATATGCATTGTTATTATTATTATTATTATTATTATTATTTGATATCATCTGCTACTCTTAAATGTTTCTGACATATTATAGATCCTACATGCAGCTTAGAGACACGCTTTCCTCAGTACATGAGCTCTTCCAAGCAGTACTGTCACCTGCGCACTCCCAATCTTGTCAGATATCGCCAAGGTGTTTTAAAAGACAGTGAGATTCCTAGAAATAGTCTTAAGTGCGTTAAGCACAAAATTATTATTATTATTATTTTTATTAAAAGGGTTATTATTATTATTATTATTATTAAGGAGATTATTATTTATTATTATTATTATTATTATTATTATTAATAATATTTTTTGATATCATCTGCTACACTTAGATGTTTCTGATATATTATAGATTCTACACACAGCTTAGGGGTACACTTTCCTCAGTACATGAGCTGTCCCAAGCTGTGCTGTCACCGGTGCACTTCCAATTATGTCAGATATCGCCAAGGTGTTATACAAGATAGAGAGATTCCTAGAAATAGTCTTAAGTGCGTTAACCACAAAATTATTATTATTATTATTATTAAGAGAGGTATTATTCAAGTATTTTCTTAATTGGTGGAATTTAATTTACTGCTTTAATTTTATATTTCCACATGATCTTCTTGCTTTTCCGTGTTGAAACATTTGAATTCCTTAAAATCTCATCTAGTATCGGAAGCTCACCTTGGTTTCCTCAATTCCTCACTTTAATTTGACCTTTCAAATGGGCTCATTTTGTATGTTTTTTCATATTTTTATTATTATTATTATTATTTATTTGTGTATGTTATGCTTCCTGTTTGTATCGTGTAGACTCGGGTCCAAACTATGGTCCTTAGGCTCTATAGGCGAATTGGTCATTTAATGGATACCATTTTTCTTAGTATATGGGATGTTCCTAGTAGGACAATCTTCTGGGCAACTTCTATGTTGATGTTACCTGGGATACTGTTAATAAAATTGTTCATTCCTTTTCTCACGAGGCCTAGAGCTCCAATTACTATTGGTACAGTCTCAGACTTCATTCCACACATCCTGTTAATCTCGATCTCCAGGTCCTTGTATTTAGACAATTTCACGAGAATTTTTATATTGGCGTTTCTCTCAGATGGAATTGTTATGTCAATAAGCATACACTTCCTGAATTTCTTGTATTTTATGATTATATCAGGTCTGTTGACTTTTATTTCCCTGTTAGTTTGAATTGGCATGTCCCAGAGGATAGTTACATCTTTATTTTGGGTAACTGTGTCTGGATGGTTGTCATACAATCTCTCAGTATTTTCGATTTTGTACTTCTTGCATATTTTCCAGTGCACATATGTCGCTACCCAGTTATGTCTGTGGGTATATTCATTTTTTGCCAGTTCCAGACATCCTGAAATAATATGATCAACAGTTTCCTCAGATCCTGCATTTCGAGTTAGTTCCATCCTTGATAATGTGACATTTATCGTACCTGGATGCGACATTTTCGTCCGGAGCCACAGTAACTTGGGGTTATTTATTATCATTGATAAAGTTTGCATAAGGGTTTTATGGATTAATAACAGAGGATAGATCCAAAAGTACCTTGTCATTTTCTTGGGTATCCCTATTCTTGGGATTTTGTTATAGCTTACCTAACATTATTCTTGGTTATATTTTTCCATTCTTACGCAGGTTTACTCCATATTCTTTCTTGTTCTCGTTTGGTCCACGAGTTTCTCTCTCAGCTTTCAACCCGGTGCTCCTCAGCCACTGAAGAGTTTCCTGTTGGTAAACATCTGTTAAATTCGTTCTTTTTAGGTATTTACCTTGCAACGCCTTGCCCTCCCAGTTTTTTGTTATTTAATTTGCCCAAGTTGTTTTGTTTTATGCTTTACTCGTTTGGCGTATTCGCTTAGTTTTTGTTGGTTGGATTCCAGGTTTATTAAACTGCTTCTTGAAGAGTGCTGCTTCTTTGTTGATGGAGTGGATTTGGTGTTTTACTATTTGTAGGAGTGGCTCATTGGATTTTGTGAGATAGACTTCCAATCCGATTGTTGTAGTTTTTAGAGGTGGATACGACCTGGACGTCTTAACGCTCTTGGTACATACAGCCTATCAACATCTGATTTCAGGTGGTGCATCCTTATTTGAATAAGCAATTTACTGGTCTTGACGTCCAATTATATTTCGATTTCTGCTATGGTCACGCTCCCTACCAAGTTTTCAGAATGACCCAAGTCAGATATTGGTGTGCTGTTATGGCGACATTTCATGATTTGTTTTTCCAACTCTGATGTTACATTGACAAAGTTCTTCTTACTATGTCGTCTGTACATATCAAGACAATTTTTTGCATTTCTCTTAGGCTGGGATTTCCAGAGATTTTTTTTAATCTTTTGCGTTATTTTTTTAAATTCCAAGTGCACCTACTATGACAAGTACTATTCTTGTTTTCAATTTCCACTTTTTTTCTATTTCGATTTCCTTGTCTTCATACTTCGAGATTTTTTTTTCAAATTCCTTGGTTGCTATGTTATAGTCCGCTGAGCAAGCCATATCAATTTGTAGGCAAGTTTTTTCCTTTCGACTTTTTGACAATTATGTCCGGCCTATTTGCATCAACCGTCCTGTCTGTGAAGATTGTGTAATCCCATACAATTGTGATGTCTTCTATTTCTGTAAACAATGTTGGGTGATGTTCATACCGGCATTTATTAACATTTCCTCCAAAGTGTTTGTATATTATTGCCCCACCATATCGTGATGAATTTATATTCATTCGGCGCAAGTACAGGCATCCTGAGATTAGATGGTCTATGATTTCCTGATATATGTCACAATAATATTTGCCTGAAAGTTCCTACTGAAAACTTCTGATCTTCCGCAGCAAGAATAATGCATTTCATTTCAGCCTTTAACCCAGATGCTTGTAACTATCGATGAGTGTTAACTTTATCAACATCGTCTTTATTAGCCTCGTTCTGGATATTGGCCATACAGAGATTTCTCTTGCCAGCGTTGTTTCATCTGTTCAAGAACTTTATCCTTGGCTTTCCTTTTTATATTTTTTGCTACAACAATTGGTTCTTGGGTTTTGTTTTGGTTTTCTACAGAATCTACTAAATGTAAATCTCGTTTGTATTTACAACCTTCTTTCATGATTGATTTTTTTTTTTTCTGTTTTCCTATTGTTTAACTAATTGTATCATCCAGTCCTTTGTTGTTTCCATATATGTTAGTTAAGCCAATAGTTGTTGCCTTGTATGATAATTTTAGCTCTTCCACCTTATTTACGAGGTATATATATTTGGTCTGCATTAACCTTTGGATGATTTATGTTATGCTTAGAAAGAAGTCTTACAGTCCATTCGTCTGATATCATTTAAATTACAGGGCAAGATATTGAAACTATATTTCACCTCTGGGATGGCAAGGCTATTAACAGCCATAATTCTGTTCTGAGAATTCAATTCAGTTCTTAATATCAGTCGCACTATTCTATAGTACTCTTTTCGTACTATTTCTTTCATTTTTTGTTATGGGGATTTCTTTCGCTCTCATTTACACCGATTTTCTTATAAGCTTCTTCTTGCTCTAAATCTTTGATTGCTACCCCAGGATCTAAGCTAATAGATGAGGTTTGTTGTACTCATCCTCGTAAAATTGTAGCTTTAGCACATTTACTCAAACCAAATTCCATTCCAATATCATCAAACGTTTTACTGATTTCAGGAGACATTCCTAGTATGCAACTTTACGTAAAATAGATGGTTTATTTTCTTTTGAGATATTTGATACCCATATTCCATCCTGTTAAGTTGGCTGGGTGTTATTATTATTATTATTATTATTATTATTATTATTATTGTTGTTGTTGTTGTTGTTGTTGTTGTTTCCATTAATTTATCTTGTATACACATTTCTTTCCTGATTCCAATCAGAGACCTAAGGTCAGAAATAGATTTATAACATTTTCCACTGATTATTTTTGTAAAAATTATTATTATTATTGTTGCTGTTGTTATTATTATTATTATTATTATTATTCCTTTGATTTCTGGTGTGTACTCATTTCTTTCCGGGTCCCGCCCAGAGGCCTAATATCAGAAATGGCATCATGACATTTCCTAAACATATTTTGCATAGATAAATCTTTACATAAGGTGTGGGCTGTACCCATGAGAACATTTATTTTCTATTTCTTTAAGGCATAGGCTTCCAGGGATCCCTTCAATCAGTCTACTGGAATAATTTCCAACCAATCCGAGGGCTCCAACTAAAACAGGAATTGTTGATCTTCCCATGTGCCACATTTTTGAGATTTCGATTTCAAGGTCCTTGTATTTTGATAGCTTTTTGAAGATCTTCAAAGATACATTGGAGTCCGGAGGAACTGGCATATCAATAAGGAGGCAATTTGTTTTTGTTTTCGGTCTCTAATAATGATGTCTAGACGAATAGCTTTGATTCTTCTGACTGTATGTATTGCGTCCTATCTCCGTAACTGGATCTGGGTGGTATTATTATTATTATTATTATTATTATTATTATTATTATTTATTATCATTATTATTATTATTATTATTATTATTTATTATTATTTCCTTTGGCACAGTCTCTTACCTGGTCATTTACCGGGATCTAGATTAAGGTAAGCTGTATGTATCATTCTGTTTGCCCAATTTCTGATGTTATGTGATGCTTAACATATATAGTGTCTATATTTTATTTACATTAATAATAGTCTCCTGAGTAGATAAGCATTTCCACAGTGATTTTTTGTGTCTTATAAACATTTTGTAAATTTAATATTGAACTTTTTTATCATACCCTGGCCTCCAATTGTAAGTAAAACACTAGTTTGATGGTACCACATTTTTTTTTTTCAATTTTAATTTCATGGTCCTTATATTCACTTATTTTGTCATATTATTTAACAGTTATATTTCTATTTAATGTAGCTGTTATTTGTTTGAGAAGGCATTTTATTTTGTAGTCTTGAATCTCTGTCTACTTTATTAGCTTTTATATGTTTATTAATAAGACCTGTGAACTAAAAATCATAGGGTATTCATGGTTTTCTATGACTTGTTCAAAGTGATGTTCATAATATTTTTTCATGTTGTGGCACGCTATAATATATAATAATATTTACATATTTTTCAGTAAATATACTGCACAAAATTATAAATAATTACTTCCTGTGTATTATTTCGTTATCAAGATGTGTCTAAGGCTTATTTATTGTCTGAAGAAGATATTAATGACCTAGATCCAATTGCGGAGAATTTCATTGAT
This sequence comes from Acanthosepion pharaonis, assembly GCA_903632075.3. Classification (NCBI taxonomy): domain Eukaryota; kingdom Metazoa; phylum Mollusca; class Cephalopoda; order Sepiida; family Sepiidae; genus Acanthosepion; species Acanthosepion pharaonis. The sequence continues at coordinate 772,528 of CAHIKZ030005285.1, read as the reverse complement.
AAAGCCAGTTCAAGTAATATGAATACCGACAATGAGAATGTGTTTCCAGGCTTTAAAGATGCATATTTACTTTCTCAAGATGACCAAGGTTTTGTGAAGCATGATTAAATTAACATCTGTGATACATTTTAATATTTTTCATGTTTGCTATGTATGGTGGTGTGTACTGTTTACTGAAATAACAGTTTCTGTTAGAATGCATTCAATTTTTCCCGTTCTTGTTATATACTACTGATAAGATTCAATGAAGAAGTTTACATGTACTGTAGCTGTGTTGTGTTGTTGTGTTGTGTTGTTGCGTTGTGTTTTACAGTATATCAACCTCAATGGGTTATTTAATGCCGACAACTTATTTTTTCCTGGTAATATTTTGTTTTGTCAAAAATCTATTTCTGCTAATATTTTTTTCGTCAAAAATGTATACCCGGTAATATTATTTTAAAACATGTATTGCTGGTATATATCTTTTTTTTTTTCAAAAACATATTGCTGGCAATATTTTTTATCCAAAAATTTATTGCTGGTAATATTTTTTTTCAAAAATATATTGCTGTTAATATATTTTTTTTCTTCAAAAATTTATAGTAACGGTATTAACTATCTCTTCTCCCCTAGCTATGGGTTAATTAGTAGGACTTATACTAGTAAATTATAAGTATCTCAAAATAATTCTTAAAATCAAAAAATATCTTCTGGTTTTAAATAACCTGCAAAATGTTGATAATCCGTAAAGAATAAAGCAATCAATCAATAACGTTCTATCCCTTGTAGCTCTAAGCAATGCTTACTGCCTTGGTATCCTTCTACTGCCAATTTACATAATCTCTTTACGTAGGATACTCGTTATTTCCCTATGCCCATCATACCTTCAATAAGCCTTGTGAGTGTCAAATTATCCAAGCCTTTTTTAAGTGTCCCAGAAATTTCCGCACATTTTGATTCTATGTATAAGTGTCCTTTTTGAAACCAATTTATGAATTGAGCTGAATAGATTTTTTCTTATTTTGTTTTATTTTCATTTATTTAGTTATTAATTTGGAATTAAGACATGTCTTGCCGGCTTAAAATGTCACATTGATAATAATATAAAAATATATCTAACAAAACGATACGAAAAAACACTCTGTAAGCATCCACTTGTTTGAGGAGTCTGAAGACAACCAGATGTTTGAGTAGTTTGAAGGCTACCAGATTTTTGAGTACTTTGAAAGATACTAGACTTTTGAGTAGATTGAAGGTTCCTAATCATATGAATAGTTCGAAGGATACTCGCTTTTGAGTATTTTAAAAGCTACAAGACATTTGAGTGGTTTGAAGGCCAGTATATTTTGAGTAGTTTGAAGGCTACTAATCATTTGAGTATTTCGAAGGATACTCACTTTTGAGTAGTTTAAAGGCTATTATACTTTTGTGTAGTTTGATGGCCACTATGTTTTTGAGTAGTTTGAAGGCTACTAGAGTTTGACTAGCTTGAAGACTACTAAGCTTTTAAGTAGTTAGAAGGCTAATAGATTTTTGAGTTGTTTGATGGCTACTAGACTTTTGTGAAGTTTGAAGGCTACCAAGCTTGATAGAAATTAATGAAGATTTCTTTGTTTTTATTAATAAACTGGGTTTGATCTGACGAAAGAAAAATATCATTCAACACTAAAAACCGGATATTGTAAAACGAGTAATTGCTAATAGAAATACAAAAATCAAACCAGTTATGATTTATACGTAAATTTGGCGCAAAACAAATTGGATACTGGATCTTACTTTTTTTCTCCATTTTTATGGGAAGAATGAATATTATTTTCCTACTTTTTATATTAAGTATATGTTCAATATCAGACATAAAAATAAATGCTAACCCACAGACAAGACAAGAAAATTTACTGGAGAGCTAAAGTTAGCAGAAGGGAAAATACAATCCATTTTATCTATCTATCTATTTTTTTCTATATATCTATTTTTATCTGTCTACGTAAGTCTGCCCATATCTATCTATCTATCTATCTATCTATCTATTTAGCCAAGTCTGTTCCTATCTATCTATCTATCTATTTTTATCTATCTAGGTAAATCTGCCCATATCTATCTATCCATCTTTCTATTTCTGTTCATATCTATCTATCTATCTATCTATCTGTCTGTCTGTCTGTCTGTTCATATCTATCTATCTATTTATCTCAGTCTTTTCATCTCTCTCTCTCTCTCTCTCTCTCTCACACACACACACACCTTTCTCATTTAAGTTTTTTTTTTTGTTTCATAATAACATTCTATCACGGACTTTCTCACGCATTTTATCATTTCTCTCTCTTTTTTTTCTTTCTCTTTTTTTTCTCTCTCTTTTTTTTCTCTCTCTTTTTTTTCTCTCTCTTTTTTTTTTCTTGTTCCTTTTGTGATCTTTTTCTCTGCCTCGTCAACCTCTTTTCTCTTCTTTTTCTGCCTTGCGTTTCCGTTTCCGTTTTCTCACTCACTCTTTCTTCCCATTTCATTGTTACTCTTTCCTCTTTTTCCTTCATCATCATCACCCTATCATATCTATCTATCGAGCTATCCATCTATCTATCGAGCTATCCATCTATCTATCGAGCTATCCATCTATCGAGCTATCTATCTATCTATCTATCTATCTATCGAGCTATCCATTTATCTATCGAGCTATCCATCTATCTATCTATCTATTTAGCTAAGTCTGTTCCTATCTATCTATCTATCTATCTATCTATCTGTCTGTTCATATCTATCTATTTATCTCATTCTTTTCATCTCTCTCTCTCACTGTGTGTGTGTGTGTGTGTGTGTGTGTGTGTGTGTGTGTGTGTGTGTGTGTGTGTGTGTGTGTGTGTGTGTGTGTGTGTGTGTGTGTCTACCTATCTATCCGTCTGCTTGTCTCAATATATTCATTTCTATATCCCTATCTATACTCGTATCTCTTCCGGTATGTTCTTATCTACCTACCTACCTACCTACTTATCTATCTCAATCTTTTCATATATATATATATATATATATATATATATGTGTGTGTGTGTGTGTGTGTGTGTGTTTATATACTGAAACTTCCAATGATATCTTCCGATGTTAGAAGAAAACCACGTGAGAAATAAAAAGAAAACTGAATGAAATTTAAAGACAGATGCATGTTATCCAAAATAACATTTTAGAAAAACTTTCAAAAAACAATTAAGTAAATATGACATACAAAACGTTGATTAAGACAGAAGAATTTTTTCATTACTCGTCGGAGAACTATTGAATTAGTAAATTAGCTTGCTGCATCATTACTGTCTTTGCTGCATCCTTGGTATCAAATGGAGTGAAAGTACCCAACGCCCAGTCCTAGTTCACGCTGGCCTCCTTACTATGTACACGCTGCTCAGACAACGCGAGGTGCGTTGGCTTGGCCATGTGCGCCAGATGGAAGATGGCCGTATCACAAAGGGCACGACGAACTATCTTCTGGCAAGAAATCTCATGACTGCCTCCAGCTGTGCTACAAAGATGTCTACAAGTGCGATATGATAGCTCTGGAGATTAACCAAGAGAGCTGGGAAGATGTAACATCTGACCGCTATAGTCGGTTCAGTGGGGTCTGAAAACAAATCACTTATGGGAAAAGAGAAGGCCTATCCCTTAGAAGAGGAAAAGAGAGCAAGGCGGAAAGCGTTCTTCTGTATAGATAATCCCATGACCAGTAAGAGCAGACGCTGTTCCAAAATACGATTTGAGACCAGGGTCGTCAAACATAGCCGGCATTGAACGAAGGCTTACTACTACTGCTAATAATAATAATAATAATAATAATAATAATATATCATTGCTAATATAGAATATAGAATTTGTGTTCTATTATTCTGGTTCTATGTCAGACGTCGTAATCTTGATATATATTTTCGTGAACTGACACCCCGAATGTTACAGTTACACTGATAAATTGAGCAGCATTAAAGCACCCTTGTTAATGTCACGTGTCAATCCTGGGAAGTGAGCAGCAATGTAACAGACCAGATTCGCTCACCCCTTCGAACCATCGAAGACGCTCGACTTGGGGTTACAGATTTTGCTGCATAAAATTTGCATATAACTGTTTAAAATTGTATTTAAAAATTAGATATATAGGCGTCAGGTTAAACAAATGCGAATATCAAATTATGTTACTTGACATAGTCAGGGTTCAGAAATATAGGGTGTTTCACAATATCTGAAACAAAGCAGTGACCTCTCATGTAAGGAGAGCTCTATGAGCGTGAAAAATTTGATGGGGAACAGTAGTCTCCAACAGGATAGTGCTCCTCTTGACACTGCTAATGTTACCATGGCATGGCTCCGTGGAAAGTTTGGGGAGCGTTTCATCAGTCATAAAGCGAAAGTATAATGTTCATCAAACTCACCTGACCTAAACCCCCCAGATTTCTTCCTATGGTGCTTTTTGGAGTTCAACATCTACCATTTCAATCCTTGCAACATTGCTGCATTGAAAGTGACTATTACTGATAAGATTTAAGCGATCGCCAAGTAGGGGTCAACAACTTAGTATTCAACAGTGACTTCAACTTGAACGCCGAACATCTGGGAAATGTACTCTAGGGATCCTCTTGACATTTTTTTGTTCATTCTTGAGACTCAATGGTTCCAGATCCTAAAATGTTATCCTTTTTACCTTTCAATGAATGTAATTTCCATTACTCTATCATTTGTGTTCCTTGATTTGTCCCCGATCATTTTGTTGTGAAACACCCTGTTTGTCACACATTTATTTTCTCGCACTTGTTTGTATCTTACTTCCCTGATGGCTACAATCTTCAAAAAATTAAATGCAACGCCAATCGCCATCTTATTTATTTTCTTGTCCTTTCTCCTTACCAATAAAGCTTCCTCATTTTCTTTCACTCCGAGTAACCCCGTGCATCTTCGTGGCATTATCACCTTGTTTGGGGTGAAATGATTAAAAAATCATATTTTTTAAATACAGGTCCTAGTTTATCGTATAGTTACTAATATAGTATGTTTGAACTTTATTTTGCGTCTCAGTATTTCGAACATCCATCATGCTGCACTGGAAGAGTTAGCAAATTTGTTTCCTTAATCGTTACTCGACAAAAGTTTTTAAAATTCGTTTCAGGACCAGTTATAAGGACACTCAGTCAAGCTGAACTGTTATCAAAATTATCTGTATCATTCACCACATAGTCAAATGCATCATTAGCAATTTTCTCCAGAGTAATTATGGGGAAGAATTAATGTTATATACATGTGTGATCGAATATCGATGTTGATGAGAATTGTAGATGTTTGCATATCTCAAAACCGGCGAGAATGTTTTAATAAAATTAAGCAAATTGCCTGCAATAATTAACAATTCACAAATCGTAGAAATGGCCACGATAGAGATTTTGTTCAATTTCAAACTGCTAATTAACTCGTTTGCTAAATGACCATATATATATATATATATGACATGTCTGGTCTCTATGAGCGACATTGGTAGCATGTAACTCAATACTACCTAACTCATGGTTTGATCATCGTGCTCATGTCAGGTGAGATGTGTTCAAAGAGTGGATCAGGCAATGGCTCAAGTCATGCTCGGGGTAACTTTGACAAGTCAGAGATTTTCATCTGAATGCCAAGCATGGTGTTCATCTTGTTAGAGATATCTAAGGTATCCTCTATATAAATCCGTTTTCTCAGATCAGTGATTAAAAAATGGTTTTGAAGCAAATGTCCTATAAATCTTCTGGCACTACAAAATCCTAAAGACCATATATACATATATATTTGCAGCATGACAAAAAACCACAACACTTAAGGCTTAAAGCAGGAACCACAGTAATTGACATCCCATGAAACTAGAAAGGAAAATCATATTATAATGAAGCTGTTAATTTTCCACGCGACCAAAAACAGAATATTTCGCAGGAAACTCCCATTGGTATTAGAAAGAGCTATAACATTTAGTGAACTTGAAAGTATCTTAAAGTAAGAGTTACTTGAATTACTAGAAAAGATTGTTTTATATGGGGGGGGGATATTTGAATAATCTGTAATTGTTATTGAAAACAAAGAGGCTACTTTATTGATAGGGAAAACAGACTCTGGGTATATAGATCAGTTATAACAAATTCAGTATAAGATATAAAGAAATTGAACCCAGTATAGTTGTACTAGCGATAAATTTGTCTATCATTGACAAGTCATATCGCGATTTTCAAATGAATGCCAAGGTGGCGTTCATCTTGTTAGATATATCTAAGGTGTCATCTACATAAATCCGTTTTATCAGACCAGTGATTAAAAAATGGCTTCAAGCAAATATGTCCTATAAATCTTAAAGAAAACAGGGTGGAATCAATCAGCCACCTGTCCGTGACCAATTCGAACATTCAATTAGAAGAATACCGGTTATAGTTTCACCTATAGAATAATGGTCTACCTACCCAAGACACGTTCCGCATGAATACATATCCAGCAGTCAGGTAGATGGCCACGCAGCGACCCTACGAACACCCCTGGTCATGGGACTCATGATGATGATGATGATAGTTTATGACATGTCAAAATACCTGTCTTCTTTCAATTCTGTGCAGTAAACGCAATTAGATTAAAACTTTTATATCCCTATTGATCAATGTTTACCACATAGTTCATGCATGATCATTGTGTACCTATTAACAGATTACGTTCATTGTTAGTGTACTATAAATTTTCTTTTTCTTCCAATTAATATAAATCTAGGTTAACTGTAGAATTTACAAAACAGTAGGATCAACATCTTGGTAACCAATTGATTGTTGCTTTCTATTCATCTAATACATCTTATCACGTCCTTCAAATCGTATTAATTAAAGGATCTCTAAATATATAACAGGAGCACTAAGCCATATGTGGCAGCAATATCCTAAGCATGGGCTAATGGTAGACTTGCAAATAAGTAAGACAGATTCGACCGAGAAAAAACTGTCTACCATGACACAGAGAATCAACTTTCAGAGCACGAAACTGAACAATTGATTCAATATAACCTTCCACGAAATATTAGCCGGAGAATGCGCAACGAGTCACTCTCCTTGAGCTTATCATTAGACATGTTGGTAGAAGGCAGAATGGATTCTTTGAGACGGTTAAAAAAGAGCAGTTTTGTTGTGGTGGCCATGAGATTAACAAGCCAATCCTTGCCCCAGTTAACAACAGATTGTAGGTCATTTTTAGATCAGCTGTCAATTTGACTCTATCGAACCGATTAGACTTACAATTAAGACAGGTGTAAATATTTGTGCCATCAGTATAGATACCGAATTAAGAACTGGTAACATTAGGAATGTATAGAGCCATTAGAAACACCTGCATTAATGCAAAAAGATCTAAAAGCATGGCGATTCAAGACTACCTTCATATCATGATTTCATAAGGTAAATTGAATCGATTACAAAATGTGTTCAGAAATACTATAAACTCTTAACATGTAAAGAAGACCAGTATGACAAACCCCGTCAAGTGCCTTCGAAATATCCAGAGTAATAGACTAAGTTTCACCATTCTTATCTAAAGATTCTTTCCGCAATAATCGTTAATGCATCATATATTTTCGAATTCAAATGTGTCAGTTTTGTAATTATGATTGTCTTAACATCTCATGAAATTGATTTTCTATTTAATATCTTTTATAATCGGTTATTGTACGCGGATAATCGATTTAACCTGGTTGTATCCAAATTAACCAATGTTAGAGTCTTGAGAATGCAGCAAACGATTTTGAATTTCTATTCTTGTAAACGATTTTTTAGAATCTAATTACAACATGAGAAGGTATTTCAATTCGTTTTGAAAAGCTGCATTTGGTAGTTAGAAAGATCATCTAAACCAAGTGACATTTGGCAACTTCCGGTAGGGTACTAAATGCTTAACTCTTAAAAATTTTCTTAAAAATAAGAAACGTTTCACGTTGGCTTATATTATTAATTAAATTTTTTATAAAAAAAATTACACTGCTTTGAGATTTATTATATTCTTAACGAAAGTGAAAGAAAAAAGTACACTTATACATAGAATCAGAAACACACGGTTGCAATTTGTGTGACACATAAAAAGAAAAAAGACTTGGAAAATTCAATGCTCGCAGGTCATATTGGAGTCAAGAGGGAGAGACGGAAACATCTATTAACCTACTTAACGAAGTTATATAAATAGATGGTAGAAAAAGTAGTGGGAAAGATAGTAAAAAGTAAACTTTACTTAGAGTTATGAATAACAAGATGTTGTGGAGAGCCATGACCGCCTCCCCTACCGTGAAGGAACACAGCCCACAGAAGAAGGAAAAAGGTGAAAAAAGAACATTAATTAAGGCTTTTAACTATAGGGAAAAGACTAAATGATATTTATATATATATATATATATATATATATTGTTGATGTCATTTGTTACCATCTAAGAAAATTTTCAAAGAAATAATGGTAAAATCTATTATGGTTCTTTGGTGAAAATCTTAATTTGCCATTTTCTTGGAGAAAAGAGAATACAGATCGAAAGAATAATTAATAATTTACCTCAAATAAAATACAAAACAATAGAATGAAGGGGGTGGGGACGCGAATAAAAGAACGAATATTATTCTTTTATGTGTCGCGTCATTTGAGCATGTGCACGTTAGTGGCTCTCCACAATTTACTATTTTTTTTAGATCTTAGTAAGATTTGTCTTTTCCCTATCTCTCCCACTCCACGTCCTGCTAATCGTTTACAAAAGCTCGTTATATAGGTTTTTCTCGGCTTTCCCCTCTAATGGAGAAACTGAAAATGTACAGAAGAAAATTAACAGTTACGGAATATGGAAAGATATTTAAAAGAAAGAAAGACAAAAAGAAAGAAAGAAAATATTTAAAAGAAAGAAAATAAGTAAGAGAGAAGGAAGAAAGAGAGAAAATATTTAAAAGAAAGAAAGATAGAAAGAAAGAAAGAACGAACTAAATGAAGAAAGAAAAAAAGAAAGAAAGAAAGGAAAAATATTTGAAAGAAAGAAAGAAAGAAAGAAAGAAAGAAAGAAAGAAAATATTTAAAAGAAAGAAAATAAGTAAGAGAGAAAGAAGAGAGAAAATATTTAAAAGAAAGAAAGAAGAAAGAAAAAAGACAGAAAGAAAGAAAGAAAGAAAGAAGAAAGAAAGAAAATATTTAAAAGAAAGAAAGATGGAAAGAAAGAACGAACGAAATGAAGAAAGAAAAAAAAAAGATATTTGAAGGAAAGATCTTTAAAAGAAAGAAAGAAAGAAAGAAAGAAAGAAAGAAAGAAAGAAAGAACGAAATAAAGAAAGAAAGAAAGAAAGAAAGATATTTAAAAAAGAAAGAAAGAAAGAAAGAAAGAAAGAAAGAAAGAAAGAAAGAAAGAAAGAAAGAAAAACGGAAATGAATTCCTCGAATTTAAGCGACTCAAAAATGATTAAACCAATGAAAAGTGTTTCCCTTTGAAGTTGGAATCCAGCACACGCTGCTGAGCGCAATTGGTATGACCAACTTGTCACATTGATTTTAATCAGTGTATTTGATTAATTACTGAACGGGCTAACGATTGTTTTATTATATCTCTGGAATATTTTTGCTGTGTAAACTGTAGAAGCAACACAAGAGCGTTATTAGATCTTCAGTTGCCTCTATTATCAGTGTGAAGGAATTGAAAGATGGTTATTTAGTAATTTAATTCCTCTTAACACTTGGATACAATGACCTTTCTATTGATTGGGACATTTAATTAGTAGTTTGGAATGAAGTGTTTCTGACAAAAGATTCGTTCAGCTATCATGTGTTTTGTTTTTATTTTTTAATTTAGATTTACTTTCCGCTCAGTTCGAAAGAAAATGTCTTTGTGGCAGATATCATATTCAATATCAATGAGACTTTTTTTGTCAATTGTCAATTGCAATGTCTTGTGTTTGGACCTTGTTTACAGGCCAAAACACAATTGTCAGTGTGTGTACATATGTATGTGCGCATGTCATTGCTTGAATGTTTTTGCGCATGCGTAATTTCAATCATAGGGATAGTGGGGTAAGATTTGAAGATGAAATCAAGTGGATGAGAGTTAAAAAACAGTGGCAATGAAAGTGGGAGGAGTAGGAAGTTGAAATACGTAGACAGAGAAATAAAATGAAATTAGTGATTAGTAAAGAAACGCGAGAAACGATATCAAGAATGAGCGACGGGAAGTAAAGAAAAGTGGCAGGGTTAGGGCTAGAAGTGTGGGGGTTTAAAAAAAAAAGGGGGAACGAAAAAGAGATTAAAAGAATGAAGGAAAGAATAAGGAAGGCGGGCAAAATGAAAAAAAAAAGGGTAAAAAGAGAAGGAAACGAAACGTATGATGGCAGAAAGGAGTGAAAATAGGAGAAATTAATTGGAAATGAAAATAAAGCGTAAAGGAAAGATTTTTGTTTTGTTTTTTGTTTTTTTTTGGCTTTTTTTGTTTCGTTTTTTAGGGAGTTCTAAATTATGAAGGAATAAAAATAGAGGAATCATGTTGGTATAGAAATTAGTGTAAATAGCAATAAGAAAATAATATAAACCTGAAATAAGAAACGATCAATATGAATTATTCTAAATAATAACAATTCTAAGAGAAAACATACCAAAAAAAAATACATTTGTATTTTACGATTTATCAACCTTTTTTTAGGTTATTTAAAGCTGAAACATATTTGAATTGAAGGATTTATTTTCTTTGCGAGTGTATATTGTATTAATGCTTTGGAGATAATAACGGTTTTCAAATAAAATTCTTACTGTTTAACCCATAGTTGGAGGAGAAGTGTTGGATTTCTATCTTTCCTAATTGTATTTGCGCGTAAATAAACGTAACGAATTCGACTGGAATTCGAACTCGACTTACTGATTTTTCATTCCGAGCCATTATCCATTACACCACTCGCACATTCAACTGGTGTTCTCAAGCGGCTACTTCATCTGAACAGATTATACTTAATTTCAGTGATCGGATGAGAACCGGTGTTAGAAACATGATATGCTCTGGAAAAAACATGCAACTATAGAAATGAAGATTTAAAAATTAGATATTTAATTGTTTATTACTCGTAACTTAGTCTAGGACAAGGTTACAGGAATAAAGCACCCAATGAGTACTGAATTTACAAAAATAGATGGATATGTAGATACATAGATAAATAGATATTCAGTAAATAAAGGAAAGTCCAAGTGACTTTTATTTATCTATTCAGCGATTTGGGACAGAAGTTCAGCTAACATGAAAAAATTATGTTACATTCTTGTAGATTTCTTGCATTTCTTCAATTGGGATAGATAGATAGATAGATAGATAGATAGATAGATAGATAGATAGATAGATAGATAGATATGAAGGGAGTAAGCTAGCTACTAGATAGATAGATAGATAGATAGATAGATAGATAGATAGATAGATAGATAGATAGATAGATAGATAGATATGAAGGAGTAAGCTAGCTACTAGATAGATAGATAGATAGATAGATAGATAAATAGATAGATAGATATGATAAATAGATAGATAGATAGATAGATAGATAGATAGATAGATAGATATGAAGGGAGTAAGCTACTAGATAGATAGATAGATAGATAGATAGATAGATAGATAGATAGATAGATAGATATGAAGGGAGTAAGCTAGCTACTAGATAGATAGATAGATAGATAGATAGATAGATAGATAGATATGAAGGGAGTAAGCTAGCTACTAGATAGATAGATAGATAGATAGATAGATAGATAGATAGATAGATGGATAGATAGATAGATAGATAGATATGAAGGGAGTAAGCTAACTAGATAGATAGATAGATAGATAGATAGATATAGATAGATATGAAGGGAGTAAGCTAGCTACTAGATAGATAGATAGATAGATAGATAGATAGATATGAAGGGAGTAAGCTAGCTAATAGATAGATAGATAGATAGATAGATAGATAGATAGATAGATAGATAGAAAGGGAGTAAGCTAGCTACTAGATAGATAGATAGATAGATAGATAGATAGATAACGATATTCAGAACCAATGTCACTGATACTTAGCTCTAACTATATGTAGGTCACTGAGGGATAAGGAGAAGTTGGTAGAACTTAGAAACTGGTCGTTTCGAATCCTTTTACTTGGGCCTAATATTTTAGGTTATTGTCTCTCTGTGTGTTTGTCTGCGCGTGTGTGTATATAAAAATTCAGCTATAAATAAGATTATCTGTGTAAAAAAAGACAATATGAATAAATACAAAGGAAAATTATTCTTTACACACGAGGACGAAACGCGTTGGTAAAGAATAGTTATAGTTACACACACACACAAACACGCACACACACATATGCGTATAGATATAGATGGGTTAGCGATTATAACTGAATTTATCTATTAATCTATCGATAAGAACGACGGGATCAGGCTAAAGTTTTAGATATCACGAAGACTTTTAATAGGTTTTGGCATTTTGTCCTTTTCCACAAACTCAAAGGCTATGGTGTCTCGGAACGAAGATTTGTCCTTAACTAATCGTTTAATGAGAATCACGTTGAGCGGACACGCTTCTAAATCATTCCGTATTAATTCGGATCTATCTTGAAGCTCCTTTGTTTCTTGACTTCATCAATGACCAGACCCGATGTCATCAGTTCCCAATTAATAATTTATGCAGATTACAACTATTTACTCCAAATAGTTCCAAAAATTACTACTGGAAACGGCTCTCGAAAATTACCTCCGATCAATTGTTAAGAAGGTGTGGGGAAAATTGTGAAAACGGTTTACCTCGGAAACGACCACGAATCTGTGCGTCGTGCAAACTCCGGCTGCTTCAACGGAAAAAGAACCAAAATGGCGGCGCCCATGTTTTATGCCAGGCGGTCTCGAACAGTTAACGCGAAAACTCGTTGTCTCGTCATTCGCATGCAAATTATAATCGGTCCTCGGCTGTATAAAGCATGCGCGTTTTTTTTCTTTTTCTTTTTTTTTGTTTCCTTTTTTTTGTTTTCTTTTTTTGTTTTCTTTTTTTGTTTCCTTTTTTGTTTCTTTTTTTGTTTCCTTTTTTGTTTCCTTTTTTGTTTCCTTTTTTTGTTTTCTTTTTTGTTTTCTTTTTTTTCGTTTTCTTTTTGTCTGGGCACCTTTTTTTTGCTCGTGAGAAGGTTGGACTTGTGACACTATTTTTGTCGTTTTCTACTTTGTTGGACTTTTACGACGGGCTTTCGTTTGAACTGCGATTTGGCTACAAGTGCTGCGATCGAGAAATAGAAGAGCTCTATTGTGTTTTTTACTATCAGTTGACAGTCTTTTCTTTACTACAACAGAAGGTCAAAGAATAGTTTGTAAATTTTAATGCCTCCAAAACTAAATAATCATTTAATCACCAAAGACAGCCTATTCTGCCTTCCATCACTGTGGTTCATCTTAACTTCCAGAATAACAACACTTTCTCCTACATGGAATCACGTTTTCCACTGACGGCTGCTAGGAAATTTAGTTCACAGTGACAGATAATTTTTTCTCGTCAGAATTATTCTTACACTTTTATATACTTACGTTTCGTCCATGCATTGAATATTTGCTGCTATAACTGATCTGTTGCTACTACTATATATCTCAAGATTCTTGACAACATCCGAAGAAGGATCTGTAATGTTATCGGTCCTGACCTGGCATCGCTACATCAGTTACTTTCACACCGCCGTGATGTGACTTCCCTCTGTCTTTTCTATAAATATTTTTCGACTTTATGAATTTAAGCTTAGCTCTAGGTCTCATTGTTTTACTGTTGAACTTTCTCGATGTAACCGTAGTTCTACTTTAATACTTTATTTTCTCGCACTTCTCGCCTTTGGAGCTCTTTTTAGGTTTCTTGCTTCATTGTAATCTACGTTCTTCTAAAATTTAAATACAACGCTAATCACTGTTTTCTGTTTTTCTCCTCACTAAAGTATTTTCATTTCTCTTTTTCATTCCCAGTATTCCTTTGAATCTTAGAGGAATTATCACTTTTCTTGGACTGAAATGGTTCAAGACACTAAAGACGAAAATCTATGGAACGTCACGATCATCTATGTCTTGAATGTATATGGCATAAAAAAAAGAAACGTTTGATCAGGTTCTTAAAAGATCGAAGTCGATAGTGATTTAGTTATGGACGTATATAGATAAAAATGCATTCACTCAGTATAACTTTAACTTAATTGATTCATTCATTTTCTACATCTTATCGATCTTTTGCAAGTTATTTAAAGCCAGAAAATATTTTTAGATCGTAAAATTTTTTGAGGAAATAATGGTTTCATGAAACAAATCTTACTATTTAACCCATAGCTGAGGGAGAAAATACCTGCAAATACTCTTTCTTAGGGGTATTTGCACGTAAGTGAATATAACGAACCCAACAGAAATTGCAACTCGGCTTCCCCATTAATAATCCCGAGTCATTACCCATTACACCATTGGAACATCTAAGCTTACAGCACCTGATATTCCCAAGCGGTCACCCATCTAGGTACTGACCAGACTCGACGTTGCTTAACTTCGGTGATTGTACGGGAACTGGTGTTTTAACGTGATGTGCCCGCAAACTCTCTAACATTGGAGTATTTTTAACCATCATAACAATTGATTATAAGATAAGCTTCTGAGACTTTCAAGTCACTTTATGTTTATGTTTGGTCTCAACGAAATACGTCATGTTTAATTAAGCTAGTAGTCCACAATGCTTGAGTTATTTAAAACTTATTCATGCCAAACATGTTACTTATCGTAGATACATAGAGAAGAACTTTTCAAACAAAGTAACAAAATACTAATATATACGCACTTTTCTAATATTGTCTTGTAAAAATCTTTACAAATATTTTTTATTCATTTTTTTTTACTAGTATTTCTTCTATTTTTATTTCACTTCGGCTAACTCTTCATCCAAAGACTGCGATTTTACAGTCGTTAATATAAGAAAAGACACGCTGATCGATAATAAAAAATTGAGTTTTTCGATAAGTGCCGATTGCCCGTTTCTGATATTCCGTCACTGTCGTAAAATGAAATCTGAATAATATTTTTTTTAATCAATTCACCCCAAGCAAGGCGATGATGGCACTATGATGCAAGGGGCTAGTGTAAGTGAAAGAGAATGGTAAAAACTAGAAGAACACGGAAACCCAATCTCAAACAAGAAACAAGGGCGGGACCCGGAAAGAAATGTGTAAACGGCAGAAATCAATGGAAATAATAATAATAATAATAATAATAATAATAATAAGGTTGAAAGCTGAAACTGAAGGTTTTATCCTTGCTGCACTGGACCAATGCTTGCTAACTAGGAATTATCAAGCACATATACTAAAATATTGTGTCAGCCCAAAATGCATATTCTGTGATAAATATCCAGAAACGATTGATCATCTTGTATCAGGTTGCACGATATTGGCACCCACTGAATATAAAACCCGGCATGACAGAGTGGGTCAATATCTGCACTGGAAAATCTGCAACTTCTACGGGAAGAAAACTGAAAGAAACTGGTATGAACACCACCCAGACCCGGTTACGGAGATAGGACCTGTTACAATTCTATGGCGTAACACAATACACACTGACAGAACAATCAAGGCCAACAGCCCAGATATTGTTATTAAAGACCACAAACAAAAACGGTGCCTTCTTATTGCTATGGCAGTCCCTGATACGAAGGGTTTTATCTATGTAATTTTTTTTTTTTTTTTGTCAGTGGAAAGTGTCATGATGCCATTTGGGTCCCTGGGCGGAACCCGGAAATAAATGTGTAAACGCCGGAAATCAAAGAAAATAAAAAATAAAAAATAATAATAATAATAACAACAACAACAGACAGAAACTGGCTTGTTCTATTGTGACCGTTACTCCTGTTCAAAACACCGGGACAATAAAGTGAAAATGAAATTAATACGGAACAAGTTATTGTAAAAATAATTTTATTACATAATATGCCAAATAGTTTATTGTCTGTATTATATACAGCGTTTTACTGTACTAGAGTTATCGCCCTTGAGTCACGATTGCATGTCAAATAATGGCGGAGTCTTCGAAGACGCTTACGAAAGTAGGAGGTGAAAAGACACAATACAAAGACAAGGTTCAACAATAAGTGTTGGAAAAAATAAATGCATAGGTACTATACTATATATATATAGTTAAATGCTGGACAATTTCCTCACAGATGAAGATGAGAGTTGAGGTAAAAGAGATGTGCTTCTACAGAAAGATACTGGGGAAACAGATCATATGAGCAAGTTTTAAAGAAAATGGGGAAAAAATCGGAATAGAAAGGAACAGATTTATGAGAAAAAGGGCTCGAATAATTTGACACTCACAAGAAATATTTACGTCAAGTGGGACAGAAAGAAACAACAATTTATCTACCTAACGATTTTGTATAAATAGATTATAGAATGAAAGATATAGTAAAAAGACAAACATTCATAAGTCCTACAAAGAATTGGAAGTTGTAGATATCCATGATCGCCCACGACTTGAAGGAATACAGCACATATGGCAGAATATAGTGTTGACAGGAAATAATACTTCTTATTGTTACAAGTAATTAAGGGTATATCATATAATCATTTAACCATAATGCAAACCTCAAAATCATCTTTGCACACCCTAGTAATAAAATGTTCAAAGTGATATTTTCTTCCATATATCACGTGCAACAGGGGAGACATACCCAGTGGTTGGATCAAATGTTCTAAAGCTAGTTCTTCTAAAACCTTTCCGGAGGGACAATAAATTCCAGGGAAAGAAGGTTAGACTTAGAGAGGAAGAAGAGCAATACCTGCAAGGCAAATCGAAAGAGAAACAGATACACACAAAAGTCACAATAGATCAAGCCAGTTTCTGTCTGTTGTTGTTGTTATTATTATTATTATTATTATTATTATTATTATTTCCTTTGATTTCTGGCGTTTACACATTTCTTTCCGGGTCCCGCCCAGGAATCTAAGGTTAGAAATGGCATCATGGCACTTTCCATTGACAAAAAAAAAAAAATTACATAGATAAAGCCCTTCGTAAGGTGTGGGCTGTACTTGTCAGAACAATTTTTTGTATCTCCTTGAGGCATGGACTTCCAGGAATCCCTCCAATTAGTCTACTGCAATCTTTTCCAACCAGTCCTAGGGCTCCAACTGCAACAGGGATTGTTGATGTTCCCATATGCCACATTTTCGAGATTTCTATTTCAAGGTTCTTGTATTTTGACAGCTTTTTGAATATCTTCAAAGATACATTGCAGTCTGCAGGGATTGCCATATCAATTATTATTATTATTATTATTATTATTATTATTATTATTATTTCTGCATGTTATGCTTCCTGTTTTGTATCCTACATAGCCGGATCCAAACCATGGTCGTTAGGCCATTATTATTATTATTATTATTATTATTATTATTATTATTATTATTATTATTATTATTATTTCCTTTGATTTCTGGTGTGTACACATTTCTTTCTGGGTCCTGCCCAGGGACCTAAGGTTAGAAATGGTATCATGACACTTTCCACTGTAAAAAAAAAAATACATAGATAAAGCCCTTCTATTATTATTATTATTATTATTATTATTATTATTCATTTTTCTTCAGTTTTTATCGCAGTCGAAATTTTCAACAACAATAACAATGATAATAATAATCAGTATAGTAATAAAATAATACCAATAATAATAAAAACAAAAAAAAACAATAAATATGCTACAATACAAGTATCCTTACCAGTAAATTTTATTTATTTAATAATAATTTAACAATTATTCATGTAATAAAAACTACCACACTAAAAGTAATTGCTACAATAACAGTAAAATAATAATAAAGTTATTATAACGAATAATAATAATACCAATTATAACAAGAAAGTAAAAATACTAATGACAACAATACTAACTACAATAACAACAGTAATAATAATAAAAAAAAAACAGATGAATAACAAAATAAGAAAGTCTCTTCTTCATCTTTGAGGAAACCGTCTAACATTTGTTATGTTTGGTTTGGGCATTCAAAGATGGACGTGTGGTTTGCGATAAAATTGTTCTCTCGTTCTTGTCTTTTCACTTGTGAATATCTTGACTCCAACGATCTTAGTTCAAAGGTGAGTTAAACTTTTGAGATGAGCTGAGGGTTACCTGGAAGCAGATGGTTCTCAGCATAGAAAATGGAATCGGTGAAACAAGTTCGAACTCACATCAAGGATGTTTATATATGCTTTCCAATGAGATATGAATTATTTTCATTGTAGCATTTTGTCTTATCACCAAACATACTTACAAAATATATCGTCACTAGCATACTATATAGTTAATACAGCAAACATTTCTCCATCTCTCTCCTCTAATTGTATCTCTCTATTCCTATAACCACTCTCGTCTACCTTTTCCTAACTTCTCTCGTCTCCCAGCGTTTTCTCTCTAGTCTTCCTTTCTCTCGCCGACCTCTTTTCCCCATTTCTCACATTAACCTCTCATTCTCACACTTTTCTTTCCAGTATTATAACTCCCTCTACCTTTCTCTGTGCCTTCTTTCTCTCTTTCCAGTCTCTCAATAGCCTCCCCTCTTTCTTACTCTTCCAGCACTTTGAATAACTTCTCCTTCTATAACCTCTCCTCCCAATTCTCTCGTTAAATTCTATTACTCTACTTCTTCTCTCCGACTTCTCTCTATATAAAATTGCTCTCTCTCTCTCTCTCTCTCTGCTTGCTCGGTTTTATCGTTTTTTCAATTCGTTTTCAATTCATTTACGCACAAAAGCTTTTGGTCTGTATTATCGAAATCGCTTGTGAGTTTTGGAAGCAAGACCCTCAAGTCATTTTAGTCAAGTAGATATGAACAGGCATAGATAGATAGATAGATAGATAGATATGAACAGACATAGATAGATAGATAGATAGATAGATAGATAGATAGATAGATAGATAGATAGATAGATAGATATGAACAGAGATACAGAGAGAGAGAGAGGTGTCGATCGAGACTGACAGAGATTTTATTTCAGATTTTATAATGAAAATCAAAGTCAACCAATGTTCATGAGATTTTTCAACATATTCCTATATTTTATGCTAATGCATCACCCTAAAATGCCTATCCTTATTTAAAAAAAATAATATTGATAACTTGTTTGGAAAGTGTCGAATTTATTATGCAAACAAAGTACTACACACATTTTTATTTATAAACAAATCGAAAAGTAACCAGCCAAACACATTTGATTAACATAATATTCCATACACACCAATAAATTATTTTGCTTAATATGGGCTATTTGTCATTCTATATCCTTCATCAGTCTTTCATTCATTCATTATGGGTTTTTCTTCTATTTTGATTTTAACATTACAGTTTTTATAACATCCTAAAGATCATCTATGCATGAATATTTTTCTGTTCTCATTTTCATCTCTCTTAATGAGGAAAACAAATTTTTCTGTTAGATTAAGATCTAGAAAAGCTTGGTACCATTACATTAACTCATTTAGTCATTTTTCACAATATGGGCAATCACTATGTTGGACTAGTGTGAAGGAACATTGAATTGCACGAATATAAGCTTTACAATTAAGTTTCTATACACGTCAAAAATAAGTTTGTTTCAGAATAATTTTCTGGATTTACTTTGAGTCATTATCAAATTTGAAGAAACCTATATGTTTACTATCTGATATGTCTCGGAAAGGGTTATATTTGATCGAAGTAGCTAAGTGGTTTTGGTTACTATAACTAAGTAGTACACAGTAGCAGTAATCGACCGGTACTCGTTGTAGTCGCAGGTAATAGGTTTAGACCAATAGAATAGCCAATGGCGTGGTCCACTCGGCGTCGTCATAGACTTAAACTCTGTCGTACTTACACGTCCGTCTGTATTTATGACGGACACCAGCCAATCATATTCCAGTGAGGGGGAACACAGGTGTATGCATATTCCATTATATCACTATCCAAAAGAAATTACACCAAATTTCTTCTGTTGACTGCTAATTATGTAGGTTTACTATTTCTATGAATGAAACAATATTAGCCTAGACACCATATTCACCTAATACCTCGGAAGGAAATTACATTCTGAGAGACCAGTTTTCATGTACTTCTTCAGCCAAGATGATATTTGGGGGGGGGAGTTAAGTGAATTTATCTCTTTGATATCTTTGGTTAAATTTGTAATTATTCTTTTTTCATTCGCAACAACAAATATTTTCTTCAATGTGATTGAAATAAATTCTTAATGCCTAATTAATTTGCCTTCATTGATACACTTTTAATTTTTCTCAAATCTATTTTGCCTACATCCTCAAAGCCATTTTATTATTATTTTTATTGTGTCACCGTTTATATTTTTCTGATTATCTATAATTCCTTTTTTTTTTCACTTTTTAAAAAAACAACCGATCTTATGTTTAAATTGATCGATAACCATAAAATATTCTTTATAACTAAAATTAAAAAAAATAGATTTAAATAAAAATTTTTATACGTTTATTTAAAATAAGATTAACAAGTTTCGAGTTGAATAAAAGAATCTCACGCCACAAAACGAAATATTTCTAAAAGCAGCTGAAATCCAAATATATATATATATATATATATATATATATATATATATATATATATATATATATATATATATATATATATTAGTAGGTTAGTCTTTAGTATTAATTTTATTACGAAATGTTTGAACAAGAAAATCAGATATAGATAGATAATGAATAAACTGAGATAGATAGATAGATAGATAGATAGATAGATAGATAGATAGATAGATAGATTAATGTGAAGAAACAGTGATAGATAGATAGATAGATAGATAGATAGATAGATAGATAGATAGATAGATATGAAGAAACAGTGATAGATAGATAGATAGATAGATAGATAGATAGATAGATAGATGTGAAGAAACAGTGATAGATAGATAGATAGATAGATAGATAGATAGATAGATAGATAGATAGATAGATGTGAAGAAACAGTGATAGATAGATAGATAGATAGATAGATAGATAGATAGATAGATAGATAGATAGATAGATGGAACTGACGGAGATAGATAGATAGATAGATAGATAGATAGATAGATAGATAGATAGATGGAACTGACGGAGATAGATAGATAGATAGATAGATAGATAGATAGATAGATAGATAGATAGATAGATAGATGTGAAGAAACAGTGATAGATAGATAGATAGATAGATAGATAGATAGATAGATAGATAGATAGATAGATAGATGGGAACTGACGGAGATAGATAGATAGATAGATAGATAGATAGATAGATAGATAGATAGATAGATATGAAGAAACAGTGATAGATAGATAGATAGATAGATAGATAGATAGATAGATAGATAGATAGATATGAAGAAACAGTGATAGATAGATAGATAGATAGATAGATAGATAGATAGATAGATATGAAGAAACAGTGATAGATAGATAGATAGATAGATAGATAGATAGATAGATAGATAGATAGATAGATAGATAGATAGATGGGGACTGACGGAGATAGATAGATAGATAGATAGATAGATAGATAGATAGATAGATAGATAGATAGATAGATAGATAGATAGATGGGAACTGACGGAGATAGATAGATAGATAGATAGATAGATAGATAGATAGATAGATAGATAGATAGATAGATATGAAGAAACAGTGATAGATAGATAGATAGATGGGAACTGATGGAGATAGATAGATAGATAGATAGATAGATAGATAGATAGATAGATAGATAGATAGATAGATAGATATGAACAAACTGAGATAGATAGATAGATAGATAGATAGATAGATAGATAGATAGATAGATAGATATGAACAAACTGAGTTAGATAGATAGATAGATAGATAGATAGATAGATAGATAGATAGATAGATAGATAGATAGATGTGAACAATCATATTCATCATCCATTTCCGCACTGCTCAGTCCTGTATTGTCATCCCCAATGTGCAACACTGAGTCCCAAGCCATGGCCTTTTGGAAAGTCAACTTTCGCGAGAAGACACCTCATGAATGATTAAGAGAGATTTGCCAGACAGACAGAGGTAGAGAGAGCGATATTCGGGTATACAGAATGAAGCAAATACAAACTTTTATATAATTCTATCAAATTTATTTACGTAGATACATTTGTAAATGGTATAGACAAAAAACGTTTGAGCTAGATATAAAGATTCATAAGACTTCTGATTAAAAGACAGTTGATTGATTCACGCTCCAAATTACCTAGCTACACAAATACATACGTGCAAACATACGTACATACATACATATGAAGAAATTGATGCAGGTGTCTTGATAGAGAAATATAAATTCATAGAAATAATTAGATGAGATGAGAGATTTGTCCAGTGGGCATAAGGCAGACATTACTATAATAGAGCATGATGAAATGATTTACGAATGAAATTAAAATAAATTTAATTTATAATCATGGCTCCTACATACAACCCTATATATATAATTAGTTGTATGTATGTTATTCTCAGTTTTTCATATCTATCTATCTATCTATCTATCTATCTATCTATCTATCTATCTATCTATCTATCTGTCTGTCTGTCTGTCTGTCTGTCTCCTTATCTGTTACTCTCAGACATTTCATGATTATTTCTGTCTACACACACATACACACACATACACACACACACACACACACACACACACATATATATTATAAATTAATTGATGTTTTTTCGCTACACAGTTCTAACCATGTTTCAAAAATTTTTGAAACATGGTTAGAACTGTGTAGCGAAAAAAAATATTTTAAAAAATCAATTAATTTATAATATTAATGCTCTGTAAATTTACATTGAGCACTAGTTTGTAAAAATAAAAATATCTCTAAGAACACCGGATTATATATCTTACTGTTCTTTCTTTATACATACATATATATATATATATATATATATATATATATATATAGCTGAGCGGGCGTAGGCCTGTAGATATCTTTGCAATCACATATAATATATCACTATATATATATGATTGTCTTTATATATATATACATGTATATACATAATTATTTCAGTCTATTTCTACTTAACTAGATATCTTTTCATATTTTATCTCATTTATTTATCTTAAATTGTTCATATATCTATAACTATGTTTATATATATATATTCATATAGCAATATGCATGCTTGTTTATATATATATATATATATGTATATGTATAAATATATATATATGTGTGTGTGTGTGTGTATATATATATAGCAGTTTATTCATATCTGTCTGTGTACCAATTTCTCTGAATCTATCTATATCACCCTCTTCATATCTATCTCTCTATCTATATCAGTCTGTTCATAACTGTTTATGTTTATCATACAATAACATTTAAGTATTTTTAAAATCGGTGACACATAAGTAGTCATGGTGTGTCTTCATCATGCAGATGTGGAATGTATGGCTACGTAGACACTTTTTAGTAAAATTAGGTCTCGAATTTTACGTCTGGAATCTTAAGTTTCGATTTCACATTCTTGATTTAGAGTCCCAAATATCCAACAACAAAATGGGGAAAAGAATATGAAAGCATTTACATCACGATAATTTCCCAACAGAATTGTGTCTTTTCAGTCATTCTATCTAAACTCTATTTGACATAAATGGCCTTCTCTTGCCATGATTACAAATGGATATAGTTATTTTTTTTAATGCTGTTGATTGTCAGTTAATTATGAGGGAGTGGATTTCTATCTATTTAGTGCTTGACTCTTTAAGAAGATCAAGATTTCGATTCGAATTTTATTTCATGAATGCGAAATTGATTATATCAATCCCAGATTCTGTTTTCTATGTTGATAAACACGACGCAAAAATTCGCCTATATAAATTAAGTACACTATTTTACTTACATATTTCTTATTATAATGCCAGGAACCTTAAGGGTATAGGCGATCATGGCTCTATACTGTTTCCTTTTTTTATTATCTGACACTATTTGGAAAAGATAATGACCATTTGTACAAGACAATGCAGTGGATTCCTGCTGAATTCTACATATATTTTATCATCCAATATATATATTTGATAATAATAATAATAATAATAATAATAATATTAAGTATATATAAGCTTTAGAACTAAGCAATCATAAAATAAGGGTTTTAAAAGGTTCAAATCAATCGAAAGCATTGATTGATTTCAGCCGTTTAATTCTACATTCAACACCATCACTTGATAGGACACCAGAAGTGTTGAAACATAACGGCTATTTTTGTAGTGATTTTATAACATATTTATGTTATAATTTTCGAATAAATTATATATATATATATATATATATATATATATATATATATATATAAAGAAACAAGTAATCTCCCTTTAATAATAAAAAAAATTAATATTCAAGACTAAAAGAATAATTTTTTAAATTAAAAAAACAGTAATCCTGGTATAATATATGTCTACGCTAACATTACGATAAACAGATATATTTAAAAAAAATTTAAATTACTTAACAGTCAATCTATACTTATCACCGGAAGATTCTGTTGTGCATGATACTCCCCGACATACTATCGGTATGGGATAATATATACACATATATATATATATATATATATATATATATATATATATATATATGTGTGTGTGTGTGTGTGTGTGTGTGTGTGTGTGTGTGTGTTTATGTGTGTGCATTTATGTATCATTATGTATTTCCGTAGCAATCCCTCTTTTATACAGATTTCATTGAAGACGAGTGTGTGAGTACTACGATTAAGCTTTTATATTTTCATGCATTTGGAAAAC
The DNA here is from genome assembly GCA_903632075.3 of Acanthosepion pharaonis. Taxonomy (NCBI): domain Eukaryota; kingdom Metazoa; phylum Mollusca; class Cephalopoda; order Sepiida; family Sepiidae; genus Acanthosepion; species Acanthosepion pharaonis. The sequence goes on along the minus strand of CAHIKZ030005285.1, from coordinate 747,710 downwards.
TGCTTAAATGATCTGTGTAACCCAGTTATTGCAGCTAATCTATTAGCCATTAGCAAGTATATTTTTAACTAAATGTGTACTTTATTTTGTAGGAAATGGTATTTATGTTACACACTCTATGTTCACAAAAGAAATTGTCCGAATATAAGACAAATATAATAAAAAGCAGTGTCTTATTTGTAGTCTCTTATGAAATGTGTTTGTATATATATATATATATATATATATATATATATATATAAAGTCAGATTGATGTTACCTTCAGCATCCCGACTCCAGAGTTTCGTTGACGGACCTGTCCGTCTACTCTTCATGTGAAATCAGCAATTTACTATTCATTTACACACGCATATATATATATATATATATATATATATATATATATATGAATGATCAAATATAGATCAAGTATGGATAAGAAATGACAAAATGATAGGAAAAAGAACAAATAGGAAACTAAACTTTTACACACAATAACTCCCCGAATGTTTCTCTCACATCTCTTATTCTTTACACATGACACGTATTTTACTAAGAAGTAACGAAACACAACTTCCCATTAATCTACGCCTCTTTGCTTATAATCATTTTTTACCATTTCTATCTTGATCTATGACGAGGCTTTAATAAATTGAATCATGTTATATTGAGATCCGTCTCCTACTTATTCTTTATCCTATCACCATATATATATCGTCATAGATAAACAGGCTGTTTCACTGTATCAAAGCTCTTCAGTCTTGCTAGACTTCTGGCTATCTCTAGCTAGGATGGAAACACGGCTGAATTGCTGTCAGTCGGATATTCTACCCCTAAGCATTAATACATGCCAGGGATGAAGGTGAGTTTAAGCGTATTTATTTTTAGATAAACACACAGTAACTGAGAGAATTCGATTCCCTTTACCGAAGAGTCTTGCATTACTAGCAGTACTAATCACTGTTCACAAACTCACACTTTCTCTCCAGAGAGCTCAACCGAAATAAATGTGTGTGTGTGTGTGTGTGTGTGTGTGTGTGTGTGTGTGTGTGTGTGTGTGTGTGTGTGTGTCGCCCGGTACACACGGTTTTTGAAACGCGTAAATTGTTCTTATCTCTTTAATGTCTAGGATTGTTTTTTGGGGTTTCCGGTTCCTTCTGATGTCATTTCATTTTCTTTCATTCTCAATAGCCCTTTGCCTCTTACTGGCATCATCGCCTTCCTTGGAGCGAACTCTTCATATATATATATATATATATATATATATATATATATATATATGCATTTGCACACAGTCTTATAATGTTTCAAAGAAATGCCGGCTTTAGATTGTCTATGACTTTAAAAGCTATTAAAATCAACATTTTACCGTAAAATCAGTTGATTATTTGTTTAACCATTCTTGCTCTGTATGCGATTCCAGTCGCTGGATAGAGATGTTATTCTGCCACTGAAGGTGACTGTGATCCCTAAACAAAAGTGTGTTTGAACCTCATAGTTTTGTTGTCATATCCTGCTATGGCAACTGAAAAAAACTTTGATTGAAATTAACAATAAGCTTACAGCAGTTGAGATGTATTGAAAAAGAATGCAGTAAAAAGGTAAGTAATATTAATAATACAAAATGCTAAAAGTTAATTTAAAATATAAATATAAAAAGTTAATTTAAAATATAAATATAAAAAGTTAATTTAAAATATAAATATATAAAGTTAATTTAAAATATAAATATCTAATTTTATATGATAATAAATACAAGTAATTTTGAACACCCTTGCTTTTCCCTAATTCTGTTTTCTTACTGCATTTAATTGTCTCCAAATAAAATGAAACAAAAAAATAAACATATCTTTGGGACATCTTCTTCTTTAATGACTTGTAATTAGTGAAGTGAATGCCCATGAGTCGCAAAAATTCACTCAATAATGCCACTACGGACAAAAGCATTGCTTAACTGGTTCCAAAATGACATGATCAAAGAGTTGTGAATTTAATCCCTGGCCACCACAGAATAAAAACTTGGAGAGTTAAGTTATCTAGGGGAATTAAAATTGAGATATCCAAAGGCATGACACCTTAACTTAGAAAAATCTACCCGGTTGATTAAATAAAGTTTTCAGTTCGAAATTTTAACAAATATCGCTTAAAGAAAGCCGGACAGTTCAACGTCCGAAACTTCGTGAGTATGGCAATAAAAATGAGGACAACAATGTAAAGTGTGTAAATAGTTACAATACCACATCTCAAAAATATGGACAATTCTTAAATCTTATCTAATTTCACTTATACGTACCTTGCTTTTATTCATTTTCATGAAATTTGAATAAAAATAACACTTCAAATATTTAGGCCGCTCGTAGATCTATCTATCTATCTATCTATCTATCTATCTATCTCAGTCTTTTCAGATCTATCTTTTTCAGTCTCTTCATATCTATCTATCTATCTATCTATCTATCTATCTATCTATCTATCTATCTATCTATCTCAGTCTCTTCATATCTATCTTTTTCAATCTCTTCATATCTATCTATCGCAATCTTTTCATATCTATCCCAGTCTTTTCATATCTATCTATCTATCTATCTATCTATCTATCTATCTATCTATTTATCTATCTAAGTCTGTCCTTTATCTATCTATCTATCTATCTATCTCATTCTGTACATTATCTATCTATCTATTTGTCTGTCTGTATGTATGTCTCTCTGTTTGCTGGTCTTTTTCATATCTATCTATCTCTCTCTCTATCTATCTATCTCATTCTATTCATATCTATCTATCTATCTATCTATCTATCTATATATATATATATATATATATATATATATATATATATATTCTACGAGCAGCCTGAATCTTTGAAGGTATTGTTTCCGATATACCAAAAAGTTATGTTTTATGTTTGTTTGCCGTGTGCGATAGGCAGCAATAAACTACAGAACTCAAAATTGATCGCTGCATTTAACTATTGCATTAATATATTTAAGCTTACCTTTTAAAAGTTCAACGATAATTCTCCTGCCGTGACTTAATTTAAAAAAAAATTGATGTGCGCAGGTCCTTACATTCCGTACATACAATTAATTTTATTTCATGGGCAACTTTCGCAATTTATTTTGATTATTCGCAAATTCATTTTCAAGTTATAAAAATTTTTATCTTACAAAAAAATTCGTCGCAGAAAATCATGTAAAAAATCGAAAACAATCGCAGTAATGAAAACTTGCGTATCCAACATTTCTGTAATATGAGCTATTGAATGTTAGAGAGTTGTGTCCCTTTAATTGAGAAAGTGTGACAGAGTGATACACTGACATTCGTAATTATTATATATTATTGCCCTTTTTTAATTGATACATTGTGCTAAAAAAACTCTCGTAGACTGTGCAGAATAAATTATTTAAAATGGATATTAGAAAACAATAATTTGAAATAAAAATGTGTTCTTTGAAAAACTGGTCATACATGTAATTAGGGATTTTTAAATGATTATTTATAAAATTAAAGCAAGAAATACATTGCTTTCAGCTTAGATTGGGTTTAAATAGATCTCAGATCTATGTAGCTTGAATAACCGCATTAATTTTATTTCATTCTTTTTTTTTTTTTTTACTTACTTTCTTTCTCTGTTCTTTCCTTCTTTCATTTCTTCTTTTTTCTTCTTTATTATGACCAGTACCAACTAAATGTATTTCGGCCAATATTTTGAGGTACGTAGTTAAAAAAAAAAATGTTTAGATCCAGCTGAAGTCAAGAATGTAAACGACGCACTACGAAAATTTTTTGTTGGTTTGAAAGAGATATATCTGAATGTTGATTCACTCTGGCTAAGCCCGACAAGCCCGACCGCCGGAGTTGTCAATGTTATGTAATGATTATATTACCTTAATCCCCAGGAAAGAAAAACTGTTAGAAGACTACAAAAACTAAACAAAAATCTTATAAAATATTCCTTGTCCGTCACACATGTATAAAAGAAAGATTGGTGCCCAAATATATAAATTGATATGCATATGGTGGCATAAAAATTTTGTTATGGCAATGAGGCCTTCAAGATTTAGACACCCCAGCAATACATTACGATATTACAATATATTATTGCTTCCTAATTATCCGCTATCATCAAGTAAGGCATGAATGCCACTAAGACGCAAAGGACTACTGCGAGTGAAAGAGAATGAGAAAACTTTACAAGGAACAGGGAGACCAATCCAAATCAGGAAACAAAAGGACAAACCCCTACTCCTGTTCAAAAACCGGGAAGGAGTGTGAACCAGACGATAGATGAATATATCTATTCCTATTGAATTAAGAAAAAAGTTTTAAAACTAGTAAACAGAATTTCAGAGTTTATACGGAGACGTTAGAGTTGAAGTAGACTTTAGAATTAACTAAACAAGAGAAATGGATAAAGCTTTACTCCTGTTCAAAAGACCGAGAGGAGTGTGATCGGGTTGATAGGCGAACCTATATACTCCTATTAATTTCAGTTTTTTCTGCTTATTGTAACAAAATCATTAAATATTATTGGTTATTGGTAGTCAGTTTCGATTTCTGCAGTCATACAACGCACATATATATTTCTGAAGTCGTAAGCCAAAATAATTAAATTGGATGCATTCATTTCGGAACGATACTTTGAAAAACTGTCATGATGCATAAAAACGAGATATTACGAAGTTGACCAAACTAATGTAGCACAAAAACAAATGAATCTTTTGAAATGTCTTACAAAAGATGTAAATATTCAGATATTGGACAATTTACATTTAAACTGTACCAAAAACAAGGAGAATAATCCTAAATATAGAAAAAATGTTTTAAAAAATCCTTAAAAAGATAAATAATCATTAACAAATAATCCTTCCTGTTTGTCTTTAACCAAAATTATACAAGGGTGGTCTGAAAATCTATGAAGAATTGGTGCGAGAATTGTGAAATCATGCGTACATTAATTTCCATACTTCTTATTGATAACTGCATTGTTTATTTCCGGGTAAACTGACATCTGACTGTTCAAAGACAACTTCAAAAGTTACTACAGTGTAACCCGGATATAAGAGAGTTGTCGGGACCGGAGAAAAAGTCTCTTATATCCGGGCTTCACTTATATCCGGGTTTGGTCTATTTTATATACATTAACACAGGCTCTAATTTGGGACCAGAGAAAATCTCTCTTATATCCGGGTTTCTCTTATATCTGGGTTTCTCTAATATCCGGGTTACACTGTACATTAACACAGGCTCTAATGTGGGACCAGAGAAAATCTCTCTTGTATCCGGGTTACACAGTACATTAATACCGGCTCTAATTTGGGACCAGATAAAATCTCTCTTATATCCGGGTTTCTCTTATATCTGGGTCTCTTATATCCGGGTTACACTGCACATTAACACAGGCTCTGATTTGGGACCAGAGAAAATCTCTCTTATATCCGGGTCTCTTATATCCGGGTTACACTGTAGTAGTGACTTCGCTTGAATATCGACAAAACTTGGCATCGTGGTATTATTAGGCACCTGTAGAAAATGGGTTTCGTCCCAAAAACATTTATGCTGACATGCTTAGTACATTAGCTTTAACAGTAGAAAAGTGAGCAGCTGAATTTAGGATTGGAAGGGAGAGTTTTAAAAATGATCCTAGGTTTTGACGTCCTGCAACTCTCACTGCCGAAGAAAACATTGATCCTTTTCACAACATAATTATGGATGGCAGGCGATTGATTATAAATCAAATATTCAATGCTACTAGCATATCCCGGAAAAGAATTAAGATTATTCTGCACAATCAACTTGGCATGACAAAGGTTTCTGCTCGGTGGATGCCACGTCTTCAGACACCTGACAGAAAGCGCACTAGGCTGATCAGATGACAGGGAAAATCTGACAGATCCAGCTTGTTTCCTTGAACGTTTCTTAACCCAGGATGGGTTTTGGGATCATCATTTTGAGCCAGAGACAAAGAGGCAATTCATGCAGTAAAAACAGCCAGCCTCACTTGCTACAATTAAGACCAACGTCGTTTCAACTCCAGAGAAGGTAATAGGTTCAGTTTTGCGATGACAAATGTATTGGGCTTATTAAATTCTTCAAACGGGCCACACTATCAATTGAGAGTACAATACCAACTTGCTGAGGAAGTTAGGAAAGGTGATCAAAAACAAAAGCCCAGGAAAACTGACGAAATGAAAAATATGTAGCACCCAAGGCCTTGCTTTCAATAGTTAACTGAGCGTGACAGTGGCTTTTGTTGATTCTCCTGATTTGGTCCGATCTGACTATCATGTGTTCCCCAATATAAAAAAAAACTAAAAAAAAAAACACTTAACTAGGAACCAGAAACGCAAAAACCTCTTCACCAATTTGACCCAAGCACTGCAATACCGATGGAATAAATATATGAACCGAAAGGGAGAACATGCTAAAAATAAACCATATTTGGTCAAATTCCATGAGAGTACCTTGCTCAGCTTATGACCCTTTCAGCCGAACCGTGTATATATATATATATATATATATATATATATATATATATATATATATAGGATTAGTTGTGGTCTTATGTCCATCGTCTTTTCATGTTGAATTTTATATGTTCTAATGTTAATTATGTTTTATGAATATGTCCTGATAATGGTCTAAAATAGACCGAAACGTCCGACGTTGACTTTATATTAACATTAATACAGCATAATTGCATATTAAGATTTTTGTTTGTTTTTTCTGTATATTTTTCTTCATATATATATATATATGTGTGTGTGTGTGTGTGTGTGTGTGTGTGTGTGTGCGCGCGCGCGCACGCGCGGTACTTAATGGAAAGCGTTCAATATTTGTGACTGAGCTAACATGTTCAGTTGTATGGATATTAGTTTTTCTATTCAGTTGTATGGATATTTTTTGTCTATCCATACAAATGAAGATATATGTGTGTGCGTGTGTTTGTGCGCGTTTGTGTGTATGTTTCTCTCTGTGTGTGTGTGTGTGTGTGTGTGTGTGTGTGTGTGTGTGTGTGTGTGTGTGTTGTTCTTTCTATATTCTTGGAAACTAATATAAATATTCAAGGAAACATTTATTATTTCCATGATATCTTCCATCATATGAATATATCATGACAGACTATATTCCACACGTACATTGTGCAACAGTTTTAAATGTTCTAAGTTTCACTTTATTAGATAAGTCACAGAATCTCCGAGCAACCTTATGATGCCATTAGAAAATTCAACCTCGCAATTAAATTATTGATTTGAGACTTCGAACTTCAGAACCGGGCATACAAATAGCTACCATTGAGCCCACATCCACAGAGAACAAAATGGATTTCATTCTAATTACGAAAATTGTTTTTATCATTCAGAAAATATACCTTTCCACGGCCAATGCTGGTTTCACTTAAGGTTCATAATATTTCTGGCATCTTCGATTTTTCTGTGTATTGGGTTTTGTTTTGTCTTCTAAACTGAACTTTTGGGTTTTCATGCATCAGAATTAGCAGGAGATTCCGTAATACGCGAGTAAATGGATGTGCATGTGACGTGGGGATTATCAAAACGAAAAATAGAATTGACAGCCAACGGTCCGAATTCAAATTGCTTCCAAACCTGTTGCGCTCAGTTCATAGAAATGTTTTATCTCCCTTTGCTATAGTTTAATTAGTATGATGGATTGAGATTTTTAACTTTGTGGACAAGTATTGGAAAAGCATATGAATTCAAACGTCCCTGCCAACACATAATGGGCATGACTTGACAAAGTCTGGTAATCTTCTAAAAATTACTCACCCTCAATGTAAGGCAATGTTCTAAAAATTACAACCTCATATATATATATATATATATATATATATATATATATGATTAATACAAATATAACATTTGTCACTAAGCTGATTGATGTAATATTCAGCACCCCGACTTTCGAACGCACCATTTTTAATTGTTCTGTCCACACGTCAGGAGGTATCAGCAATTAACTGTTGATTTTCTCATTTTCGTTATTTTCATAGTGAGTGTGCTTGTGTGTACTCTTGTCTATATGAGTGTGTATTCTTGTATGTATATATGTATGTGTATAAAATCGTTGGTTATTTCTCCTTTTCATCATTTTCTTTTCTCATGATACTCTATTCTTATCCATTTTCCTGGTCGAATGTTGAAAATAATTATGTAATTCTCACCAGTGGTATTCCTGCCAAGACTATATAAAACCCAGGATTTCGAACTGTGAATTTCAGAATAGACGAACAGGTTGAACACAGTCATCTTATCGCCATCTTCCATTCCATTCTGGCTTTCTTTTAAGATTTTTAAATATCTATATCACCTGCATTTGAGTATGCAAACATATATGCTTTCAATTATACCTGAATATGTAACATTCTGTTTTTTCCTTCCCTTTTTCACATATATTGTTTTTGCACACACACTATATACTTACAGAAATACACGATGACTTGTAGTTCACACATACACACTTTCTGGTGTAATAAGAAACGATATAACACCTGCGTACAACATTTGTGCTTTACACAAATACATTCATTACACATATGCATATTACACATTCACGCATATACAATTATAAACAGACAGTCTAAACACAGCCTGACGTATAATTAAACAGAGAAATTCCTTTTTGAACGCACACTTACACATATGCGCCCATGTTTGTCCATATATACGAAGATACAAATATTACACTATCAGTTTTTAATAAACTTACAATGGCTCACAATTACACTCAAAAATTGCGCCTTTTTTTATTTTACATGTAGACACACAAGTAAATACTCTCATTCCCAGACATGCACTCACAAATTCACACAATCTCATGTACGCACACATATATCCGAAGAACCAAAAACAAATTCTTAATCTCACTTAATTGACGCTCATATCAACGCATGTGGGCAATACACGCATACCAAGACTCACTTTAGTTCACACATGAGGCCAGTGATATCACACGGTAATATACAATTCCCCATTCTTCACTGCCTTGTCAAAGATAGCGTTTTTTTGTTTGTTTGTTTTTTCTTCTATTTGTTTGTTTTGAGGTCGTGTTGAGTGTTCTCTACCAACGCGTGGCTACTACTTTGCATTGAAGGCAATTTATCCTCTACTCTCTAACTGATACTTAACTTTCAACGTCGATTCCGATCATAACACATTATTAATTGCTATGTAGCGCTAATGACTGTTCATTATGTCTTTGACGAAGTTTTCTCGGCAAGCTAACCCTCCTATGAGTGCAGTTATTAAATTGTCGCCGACATCGGCCATATCTGTTCGTCTCCCGTTGAGGATGGTTTATTTCGTAATTAAATTTTCACTGACGCTAGCTTCAGCGAAAACCAAGATATTGATTGATTGAGTGAGTGCTTTAATTAGAAATTGCTGATTTATATTGAAATATTTTGGGGAGCTGGGGTGTAGGACAAAGGTGAAAAAAGAAGAAGAAGAAGAAGAAGAAGAAGAAGAAGTTGTTGTTAAAAAGATAATGAAAAAGAAGATGAATACAGAAGATGACAGAAAGTGTAGGTGAGATAAAATTTAAGAAACCAAAGAAATAAATGAAAAAAACAACAAAATATTAAATGAATGAAGAATGTGAACAAAGAAGAAGAAGAAGAACAACAACAACAACAACAACAACAACCACAACAACAACAAATAATCTAGTAATACACGGGTTTATTGTGTCATTCCAGTAGTTATTTTGTTTATTCTTCATTGTTTTGGATGGCGTCTGTGAGGTGATTTCGATTTCAGTTCATGTTTGTTTTTGCTTTTTTTTTATATATTTTTTTCTCCGTTTTTATTCTTTAATCTTTTATATTTACATATTTGCCGTTGCTGTTCTAATCCGTTTCATTAAATCTTTCCAACCTTGGAAAAATTGGATGCGAAATAGAAAATGGGGATGAAAATCCAAAATTATCAAAACAGAATGTTCAGAGAACAGATAGTATGCCTTTATCAATTTCTTTTGTTACTTTTTTTTTTTTTTTTCACTTTTGTTTGGAATTTTTCCATTTAATTTTCTATACTCATTTCACATGACGAAATCAAGTGATAAGCGAAAAAAGTCGACGAAAAAAATGGAAAACTAAAATAATAAGAAAAGTGTATGATTTAAAGAGATGGCGTATCGGGAGAGAGTTGGAAAAGAAAAAGGTGGATTCGAAACAAGAAAAATTATTAAAAAAAAAAGTCACGAAAGATGAATGCTGAAAAGTTATAATAAAAAAAAGTACAAAATACAGACTTAGACAAATAGAGGAAGAGAAATTAATCAGAAGAAAGCGATAAAAGATGATATTAATAAAATAAGAAAAAAACAGGAAGTAAGTACGAATTAAGAGAGCGGTTAGTGATAAAGAAAATGATTCAGAAGGTGATGAGAAGTAAAAAAGACAACATGAGAAGAAAAGTAAAAGAAAAAAAGAATAAATGATATATTGAAAAAATCAATAAAAGAAAAAAGTAACGATTTAGATATATCATAATATAAAGTAATATAGAAATTAAATTCTCTTTTCGATACATGCTGCTTACTTAACGGTCGTAGAACTTTAAAACGATCTTAGCATTTTGATTATCAAAACAATTCATAAAAATAAAGTGAAAGGAAAACTAGTGAAGAAAATTTCTAATGACAATGATTCATCTAGTAAATTCGCTTAACTTAAGACAATAAAACTCATTAACATTTTTCTTGATAATGATGCAGATTGTACAAATAATAAAAATGTCCGTGTTAGTTCTTAAGTAATACATTTTATGGTCAATCAAATGAAAAAAATGAAAAAAAAACCCTCCTACGTAACGTGTAAGAAACTTCTTCTGACTCTAAAAAATTTAGTAGGTTTTTTTCCCTACACGCAAACCGCTAGTGGCCTGCTGGTGGCAGCCACCAGCATGCCGCCGGTGGGTCTCTAGCGGTCCGCCAGTAGTTAACATCCCTGAAATGATCCCCTGACATCAGAACACCAGTGCTAAAAGCTAGTGACATGCCAGCCACTAACATATTAGTGGTTTGCGTGCAGGGATAGACTTATACATTTTATGATCCATTTAATCTCGCAAAACTCTCGCTAATCTATTGCAATTTCCATAACAAGAGTGTTGAAGAACTAAATTCATAGATTCAACCAGAGCCGACATTTCCATCTGGGACTCACCATACCACAGGTGCACATAAGAATCATCCTTATTCTCTACGTTTTCCATTAATAAAAAGAAAGTTCAAGTTATTTCTAGGACTACTGCATCCGACAGGATGTTTTCCCGATCACTAAAATGTCGATCTCTTTGAATCTGGAGTCTTTAAAACTTTTTTTTTTCTGCTTTTCTTTTTATCGTAACACTCAGGTTGTTTCATAATCTTACTTATTATAAAACGCAGATTGTGTGTGTGCGTGTGTCTGTACGTTTATATACTGGATCGGATTTCCTACATTTTTCAACCGATTTCAACAAAACTTCACAGGACTACGTAAAATTACCTGGCGGTGGTTCTGACAGCGCCAAAAATGGGAAAAACACAATTGTTTTTGCACGAAATCAATTTGAAAACACGATTAAGAGGCATCACGAAAATGAAAAGGGGACAACTCATATCGAGTTATACTTATAAAACCCAGGTTGTGTGTGTGTGTGTGTGTGTGTGTGTGTGTGTGTGTGTGTGTGTGTGTGTGTGTTCGTTTATATATGGGATCGGATTTCCTACATTTTTCAAACAGATTTCAACAAAACTTCACTTTTTTTGGCAGGTAGTGTTTCTTATTGTCTTGCACACTTTTTTCTTTATTTTTACATTCAGAATACTTTAAAAATTCCATTTACTAGACAATTGTTTATAATAAAATTCTATTCAATCGGTAGACTCATAATGATGGAAAACAATGTTTTTGTTTGAGTTTGGGTTTGAACAATTCGTAATAAAAAAAAACTTAAAAAAAACTAATTAAGACATGTGTGTCCGTCAACCTTAAACAATAATCTTTGTCAATTTTATTTTTCAGTCTTTATGATGGTCGATACTTGATCTATCTCTTACTGTTACATCCCCGGGAACGCCGGGCTCTACTGCTTGTCTTCAATAAAGAAGTTCTTGACGAGATTTGAACTCATATCCTACATATTTGGGATCATGTATAACAGGAATAGTGCCTTAACCGTGATCCCACGGAAATCCATTTGAAGCAATTTAAGTTATAACCATATAGCTACAGTTTTATTTATTCGCCATATTGCTTAAAATTACGATTACATTTTGGCCACGGAAAACCATTAGCAAGCGAAATTCAAGTTTCAGCCATGCAATATGGTGGATAAACAAAACTGTAGCTACATAGCTACAACTTGAATTTCGCTTGCTGATGTTTATCCGTAGCCTACAACTACCCTTTAGGTGTAAACAATATGGCAGATAAACAAAACTGTAACTACATGATTAAAACATGAATTGCGTGTGTTGATGGTTTTCTGTGGCCTACAAATAATTGTAGGTGAAAACATGTCGAATAAATAAAACCGTAGCTATATGAGTAAAATTTGAATTTCGCAGAGTGGCGTTTTTACATGGCCTGCAAGTAATTGTAGTTAAACAATATTGTCGATAAATAAAACTGTAACTATATGGGTAAAAATAGAATTTCTCTTAACGATGGTTTTCCCTGGCCTATAAGTAATTGTAGATGTAAACAATATGGCGAATGAATAAATCTATATATACACTACGCGCACATCAGAGATAGACAGTAACAAACTGTAATGGGTCCTTACCTAGATCGACAGAATGAACTCTTCCTAACGATATATATACTACGCCTCTCAAGAGGGACGGGCGGTATTGAATCGAGTCAGCTATCTGAGAGGAACCCGGACGAAGCTTTGCCGAAGGGAAGAGTTTCGTCCGGGGAGGTAGACAGGTCCTGAACCCGTCTAGGCGGGTTCAAAGGTATTTTTTGGCCGAGCCTACGGACTCGGAGAAACCCACGTTAAACTCTGCCTTGTGCCACATACATTCCTCGTGTGGGGGACTGTTAAATATCGGTGTTGAATCGAGTCGAGCTGATAGTAGTTCACTCCAAACCAGTCTGACAGACATACTAACACCTTTCACTTCTTGTATTATTTTTCGTGTAATATATTCTTTGTTATTTCTACTCCTGTGTTCCGTGTTGTTCTTCCATGGTCCTAACCTTGGACCATAACACAAACTGTGATAGATAGATAGATAATAAGCTACCAGTAACACTTAACATTTGCAATTATTCCATTCCTTAATAATCAATACATACCTGTAAATAAAATTCAATAGCAATATATTTAGAATTTATATATAATTGATAAGTTATGCTTAATAATGCTTGTTTTAAATTTTGATCATGAAAAATCCCAGACTTTCTGATATCCAACTCATTTCTATAGTAAAATCATTAGCTATGAATTTGGCTTATATATATATATATATATATATATATATATATAACCCTTTTATGTTAGAAACGATTGTGTCCATTCCTGAGCAACGACAACCCTTTCGTAGCTCAAATCATCTGAGTTTTCTCATGTTAACGACAGTATCTCCTGTCTACTTGCAATTGATGAATGGAAGTTGATGAATATGTTTAACTTATGATATCATATATTATTTTTTACTATATATATATATATATATATAATAATCGACTCTCACGTCGCGTTCGACGTATGAGGGTCAGGCCGATAAGTCCCCAGTAAACCGACATCCCGACACCGGCACATGAGATTTGATTATAGTGGTGAAGGCCTCGTGCAGGACCAGCCACACTTTTTGGAGGACGAATACAGAAACCTGGTGCACCGAATGCATGCCACAAGGTTCCCAAACGACCCTCCGCAGGTTTTGAATTCAGAGTTGTCCTTCTCCTAGACCAGTTGCCATCCAAGGCTATAGAACCCAGTCTCTCCTGCTATTTTACCCATAGCTGGAGGGAGATGAAGAGGATACATACCTTTCCCAAGGGTATTAGCACGTAAGTGAATGTAATGGATTCGACTGGAATTCGAACTCGGCTCTGCGATTCCTCAATCCAAGCCGCTATCCACTGCTCCACCGTGCCTCCTATATATATATACACTCATCCACATAACCCAACATGCAAACCTATAAAACCAGATAAAAGGGAACTGGGTAAAATAAGTAATAAAATGCTAGAAAGAATTAAATCAGAATAGAGAATGAAGTTGTAATTGGAAAAACATAAAAGCTAGTATAGACCCGCAATTTAAAAAAAAACATAATTGCGAATTTAAACCCCTAGCTATAAAATATTTACACCTTTATATAACAAAACCCATGCTAGATAAGGTCAACTCAAATAAAAATAACCATAAATGAAGTAACAAAAAGAAATCTACTAAGCTCCCACAGTATGGCTGGACATTTCTGAAGACAAACCCAGAAATTTGTAACATCTTCGTCACTCTGGTGAGCAAAATATTTGATGCTCTACAAGACTCTCCGACAACAAAATCTGCTAACATGACATCTAACAACTTCGAAAATGCTTGCAATGAAACAGGTGAGAACACCATTCCATTAAAACCTAAGTTAAAGAAACAAACTGCTTGGGAATCTGAGATCAGCCAAAAAAAAAAAAAAGAATTACACAAAGCTGCAACATTATCCGCTGTTTCCTGGGAAATTATCTACAAAATAAGTGGTAGAAAAAGCAGTAACAGATCCAAGCTGAAAGCTTCCCGCCAAGAGAAACGGCTAACACTGTGGCAAAAACAGTTTGCTTGGCAAGCCACCCCAGATCCTTAAAGAAGAAATAGTTCCTATCTTGACAGAAAGGCATATTCGCAATCGATGAACTACAGAAGGCTGTAAGAATCATCCAAAATGAGGAAAGCCTGTGGACTCGACAAGATACCAGCTGAAGTAAGAAAGCTAGATGAACTAAACCATGTCCTACTAGAACATTGCAACAACGTTTACAATTAAGACCCTATAAACAGATGGACTGAAAGGTGCCTGCTTCCGTTTCCTAAAAATGGCAACCTTGGACTCACATTAACAGCTATTGCAGCAAAAATCTCCGAGCTGATGCTGCTGAACAGAATATGACGCCAAATTGTGCCAGTACTAATGAAAAACCAAAACGGCTCCCGCACCAAAACATCAACATCAGGACAGATTCTTACCATACGACGAATCTTGGAAGGCATACAGCCCCAAAACCTTTCAACCAGCCTCCTGCTTGTTGATTTCTCAAAGGTATTTGATTCCATTAATGGCGGGAAAATAAACGAATTACTATTTGTTTGTATATGGGATACCTAAAGTATCTGTAGATGCCTTCATGATGCTGTATCAGAACACCTGTTCCATAGTACGCTCTCCCGATTGAGAAACATTTTTTTTTATATACTACTGCAGGAGTCCTTCAAGGAGACACATTTGCGACTTTTCTCTTAATCATCTGTTTTGACTATGTTCTGAGAAATGTTCATCTGCCCGAATCAATATACATCGACAAGTATGAAAAGTCTGAACAGAGAAAAAAAGGACATAGTAGACGACTTTAAATATCTGGGTAGCTATATTGCCTCCACTGAGAATGATGTCGACATCAGACTAGGAAAATCTTGGTGGGAGTTGAATGAAATGAACAAAATCTAGAAATCAAATCTCCCGGTGAAAATGAAAAGAAACTTTTTAGAGCTATAGTAGAGTCCGTCCTAATATATGTCTGCTTAAGCTGGACACTAATAGTCAAACTGGTAGAGTTTAGATGGTACTTACACGTGGATGCTTCGAGCAGCACTTAACAAATCCTGGAAAGATCACACAAACAAACAAAGATATCAATGGCAACATAATTCCCATCAGCAAATTAATACACCAACAAAGACTAAGACTTGTTGGTCACTGTTGGCGTAGCAAAGAAAAACTAGCTGGAGACGTTCTACTCTGGATATCATCCCGTGGAAAAAGAACACAAGGTCGACCAAAGAAGATGTACATTGACCATCTGATTAAAGATACAGGATGCAGACGAGATGAGCTTGTTAAACATTAATAATAAAAAAAATTAAACTAAGTTACTTCTCCTATTGTTAATGTATGTCGACTATATAACATATGTATAAAAAATCACAACTATACATTACATTAATTATTGTCTTAACAATTCAGCCCTGAAGATAATATTGGATAAGATTGAAAGTACTTGGGAAAATTAAAGAAATAGCCCAAACTACGGCGTGTTTGTTAAAGCACTAAGAAATTGATCCGTGAATTTGGGAAGATTAAAATTTAAATAGTTATATGTCTAGATTATTCAACCAAACATACTTGAATGAAGATATGCTGCCTATATATATATATATATATATATATATATATATATATATATATATATATATATATATACATACACAGACATACACACACACACACATACACACACACATACATATGTGTGTATATATGTCAGTGTGTATTATTTATTTGTCTGTCTATCTAAATCAAATTTCACCTATTTATTTTTTTTGTGTTCATGATGTCAGAGGCAAATATTTTGGACATCGTAACTAAGATTCTAAGCAGAAGTAATTCATTTCTCCATGGAAAATTGCGCCCATTAACATTCACGGACGTTTATAGAAACCAGTTACTGTGTATTTAGATAGCAAATGCTCTTTAAAGCAATAACTATTGAAAACGTAGCCATTTTTGTCTATTAATCTTAATAATCGTATTTTCCAGATTACGAATTATTTTTCTCAAACAAGGAGGACATTCTGTCAAGAATCGTACAAAGTTCATTTTGGGGGAAAAAATAAATGTAATATGGTCCAAGCTTTCGACTTCCTGAAGTCACTGTCAGTGTAGGTAGAGTAAAATTTGTGAGTTTAATAAAATTTTAGAAATCGTATCACGAGGTAATTTAAAAAAAAAAAAAAGCTGTTAATGTTTAAAGTCATGTGATACAAACGCCTGGAGCGCCTTTTTTAATCTAAAGTCGTAAAACCAATAGTTTTGTAACGAAAGCAACGTGTTACTTTTTTGAAAATTAACAATTTATAATATAATAATATGGATCGGAATCCGAATGAATGATGAGGTAAAGAAACGTTTATCAATGTAAATTCATAATTAAAGAAGAAAGGGTTTGAGGCAACAGAAGGATGTTGAGAATGTCATTCACTGAATATGTGAGTAAAGACGAAGGAAATCGCAATAAAATAAAGCACTTGTACTTATAACCACAAAGAGGCAGATGAAATTTCAATCCTATTTGATAAACATTTCCAATTTGTTCTTTATCATATCAATATAATAATTTTAAAATAATATTTAAAAAAAATAATCGATGTAGAATTCCTGTCGTATTTAATAGCACTTACCTTAAAGAAACCAAATACAACAATTATTAGGTACTTTATGCGTTTTAGTAGCAGTAAGAGAGATGTATATGTAAAATTATTTATCCATTTAGTTATTGTGGTTTCTGTTTATTTATTTATTATTTATTTAGATAGTTATTATGGTTTCTATTTATTTATTATTTAGCTAGTTAGTATGCTTTCTGTTTATTTATTTATTATATATTTATCATTTATTTTTTAGTTATTATGGTTTCTGTTTATTTATTAATTATTTATTTTTTAGCTATTGCGGTTTCTGTTTATTTATTTATAATTTATTTTTTTAGTTATTATGGTTTCTGTTTATTTATTTATTATTTATTTTTTAGTTATTGTGGCTTCTGTTTATTTATTAATTATTTATTTATTATTTATTTATTATTTATTGTGGTTTCTGTTTATTTATTTATTATTTATTTTTTAGTTATTATGGTTTCTGTTTATTTATTTATTATGTAATTATTATTTATTTTTAGTTATTATGGTTTCTGTTTATTTATTTATTATTTATTTATTATTTATTGTGGCTTCTGTTCATTTATTATTTATTTATTTATTATTTATTTTTTTAGTTATTATGGTTTCTGTTTATCTATTTATTATTTATTTATTTTTTAGTTATTATGGTTTCTGTTTATTCATTTATTATTTATTTTTTTTTACTTGTTGTGGTTTCTGTTTATTTATTTATTATTTATTTTTTATTTTTTAGTTATTATGGTTTCTGTTTATTTAATTATCATTTATTTTTTTTAGTTATTATGGTTTCTGTTTATTTATTAATTATTTATTTATTATTTATTTTTTAGTTATTATGGTTTCTGTTTATTTATTTATTATTTATTTATTATTTATTTTTTAGTTATTATGGTTTCTGTTTATTTATTTATTATTTATTTATTATTTATTGTGGCTTCTGTTGATTTATTATTTATTTATTTATTATTTATTTTTTAGTTATTATGGTTTCTGTTTATCTATTTATTATTTTTTTTTTTTAGTTATTATGGTTTCTGTTTATTTATTTATTATTTATTTTTTAGTTATTGTGGCTTCTGTTTGTTTATTAATTATTTATTTATTATTTATTTTTTAGTTATTGTGGTTTCTGTTTATTTATTTATTATTTATTTATTATTTATTTTTTAGTTACTATGGCTTCTGTTTATTTATTAATTATTTATTTATTATTTATTTTTTTTTTCTATTGTGGTTTCTGTTTATTTATTAATTTTTATTTATTTTTTTAGTTATTATGGCTTCTGTTTATTTATTAATTATTTATTTATTATTTATTTTTTAGCTATTGTGGTTTCTGTTTATTTATTTATTTATTAATTTTTATTTATTTTTAGTTATTATGGTTTCTGTTTAATTATTTATTATTTATTGTGCCTTCTGTTTATTTATTAATTATTTATTTATCATTTATTTTTAGTCATCATGGTTTCTGTTTATTTATTATTTATTTTTTAGCTATTGTGGTTTCTTTTTATTTATTTATCATTTATTTATTATTTATTTTTTAGCTATTGTGGTTTCTTTTTATTTATTTATCATTTATTTATTATTTATTTTTAGTTATTATGGTTTCTGTTTATTTATTTATTATTTATTTGTTATTTATTGTGGCTTCTGTTCATTTATTAATTATTTATTTATTATTTATTTTTAGTTATTATGGTTTCTGTTTATCTATTTATTATTAATTTATTATTTATTTTTTAGTTATTGTGGCTTCTGTTTATTTATTTATTATTTATTTTTTAGTTATTGTAGCTTCTGTTTATTTATTTATTATTTATTTATTATTTATTTTTTAGTTATTATGGTTCCTGTTTATTTATTTATTATTTATTTATTAGTTATTGTGGTTTCTGTTTATTTATTCAATATCTATTTATTTATTTATTGTGACTTCTGCTTATTTATTTATTATTTAGTTAGTTATTGTTGTCTCTATTTATTTATTTTAGTTATTGTTGTTTTCTGTATCTGATGGCGCTTACGTAGAAATAATATGATTCGTTACATTTGAAACTTTTTTCGTATACATTTCAACTGGTTGCTTTATTCGATGTTCTAGTTGAGGTAAAAGTTAGAAACTTTTAATGCTAATTTTCCAGGCAGGTAATTTAATTGTTGTAAAATTGGTGAAACAGTTTTTTCTTCATCATGTTATTTGTTACAGGATTGAGCTAATCTGAGTATATATCTGTATTTTTCTTCTATTTTTCTTATGACTAAGCTTATTAGTGATACAACATATGTTAATCAATATTAATCGATTAACCATATACAATTATCGATACGATTAAATTAGTTTCTTCAATTTTTCTCACCGGCAGAAGGTAGTGACGGAAAATGAGAAGAAAGGACTAAACACCAATTGTTATTGCAAATGGAAGAGCCCAACATGCAAATTACAAATCAGTGATACTAAAATCAAGCAAGTACAACAAGTTAAATATCAGGGAAGACTTTTAACAGAGGACGGAAAATGTAACACCGAAATTTGAAGTTGGATTGTGATAGCGAAAGATGTTTTTCAAAAGCTAAGCAAAGTATTAAGAAACAGGATAATCTCGTGAGAAATAATGAATAAAGTATTGAAATTTCAAGTAATATTGATCCTCCTTTATAGCAGTGAATGCTGGATAATCTCCTCATAGATGAAGAAGGGAATTGAGGTAACAGAAATGTGGTTCTACAGAGGGTGCTGAGAATATCATCATGAGTAAGACAAATCTTAGGAAGATTTACAAAGAATAGGAAAATGTGGAAAGCTATGATCACACATATTCTGAATGGATGCTGAACACTGAAGAAGATTATTTTTTGAGACATTTCCCTGCACAGTTGGCATGTTTATTGAATAATACCCAGCGGAACATCTATTTGAACCGGTGTATCTTTTCGTTTCTTTTTTAAAGCATTTCACTACAAGCAAGACTGGATTGCTACTTGCACGCAAGGGGTTACAGAGAATAAGAGCATAAGTGGATAGGCGTGAGAGAGTAAAGAATGAAGAAAATAACGGAGAATAGATCAAGACATCTGGAGATGTCGATTGACATTGCATTTGAATAATTGAAGATTATAGCTATCAGGAAATCAAGTAAGAGGAAGGGAGTTCCACTGACGGGAAGTGCGAGACAGGAAGCTATTAGAGTAGAAGAGACGGCTACATTTAACACTTTCCACAGTGAAAGGGTAGGACTGAGATGACAGCCTAGTAGCACGGTTAAATTCATGCAGATTGGGAACCAGCGAAAGTAGCTCGTCAGAGCATTTACCGTGAAAGTATTTGTAGAAAAGACCGAGGGAAGCGACGGCACGTCTGTGAGAAATCGACTGTAGACGAAATGCCAGACCAGGACCAACTACATTGCATATCCGTCTTTGGATTTTGCCGAGGACCTTGAGACGAACAGCAGGGGCTCCAGACTATATATTACAGCAGTATTCCACGCAAGGGCGAATGGTTGATTTATAGATTTGAAGGATGAACCCAGGCGAGAAAAACTTTCTGGCGCGACACATACAACCAAATTTCCTTGCGGTAGATGAAGTTATATCTGATTTATAAATTTAAAATTTCTCACCGTGATGACTCTTCTTTACGATACTTGTATGTGAATAGTCAACATTTTCTTTGAAGATATAAAAAATCTACAGGTTTTTCTAACCGCTGCCTGACATTAACTTTGAGATATTTCCAGGTGAACGTGATAATATTGTAGACTATTTGCTGACCATTTTAAGATTCTAATATACTTTTTATTATCTCTTAGTACCCTACAAATGCTACCTTGATCTAGTTCATATATATTTTTAAAGTGTTAAAATCATAATTAGCTGGCCTCAGTGTTGGCCTGATCAAAAAAGCAAAAAACAAAGACAGCCAAAATGCGGAGTATACAATAATGATGTCCCACTTATCAAGCTCTAAAGAAACGTGATCTTATATCAAAACTGGTCTGCATTAAAACTACAAAAAAAGCTAGAAAAAATAAATTGTTTATATACTTTTTATTATTTAGAACGTTTGTTCTCACATTGGTTGACATGTTTGTATATCAATCAAGTATGAGCACTTCTTTTATATTCGGTTTATTCTCCAGGCCTGTTACCCTAAGGTTTTTAATTATTTCCCTCCAGGAAACATTCCTTTTCTGGTGCTTGGTTCCAACAATTTCCGCATATCCATCAAAGTCAACAGAACCAAAACCGGAATTGCCATTATTTAAAAATCGAATATCCGCGTTATTATATGTTCCAGGCACACGAAATTAAATAGGCTTCATGATGAACAATAACACATTTATTCATCAAAATTCGAACAAGATATTCAAAGGGATTTAAATCTTATATCTACATTCCTTTGAACATCTTAAAAGAAAAAACTTCAAAAATATTCAATATGCGCACCACTTTTGACACGACAAATGTTAAGGCAGTAGTCTAGCTCCTGCCAAGCACGCTGTAACATGTCTTGCGTAACATTCTCCAGAGCACCTGTGAATTTCGGCTTTAGTTCATCTAGGCTTGTAGGAAGAAGGGAATATAAACCTGTCCTTTCACATAACCCCTAAAAAATTACAATGTGTCAAGTTAGGTACACATAGTAGCCATTTCAATAGTACATTTTCATTATCACTGGCACGCCCGATACATATTCCTCGTAAATTCTCAATGAGATAAGTCCGCATAGTCAACTTAGTTAGTTTTTACATATTTTGTTAAAATCTGAAACAATTTGGGTGAGAATTGACTATGTTATTAGACTACAAAATTATGTCAATTTTGAGCGTGGGGGCACCCTGTATTTTGATAGATTAATATATGATATAAAAAATAATGGTATAATTAAAAGCTATAATAATTTTTTCACCTACTGAGGCAGTGCTAAGATTTAAAATATCTCTTTCAATACCAGTTAATTATTTATTCTGAACGGAAGTTTAGCACCTCTGAGAAACTTTCTTAAACTATTGCTCCATGAAAATATTTTCCTGGGCATCTGGGAAAGAATCAAAACAGAACCCAGTTTTAATTCAGGTGATTTAATAGTGGCTAGAACACTGGTTATTATAAAAGAATTATTAGTATTAGGTTGGTGCAAAAATAATGACGTAATATTGTCTTTTTTGGACGTATTTTTAACGTAAAAAAACGACACCATTACGTCATTATTTTTGCACCAACCTAATAATTAACTTCTCAGGAGCAGGTAAAATTGCATACCCATGGAAAACATTTTTGATAAATGGTATCATGATTCTTGGTCAATGTGCAAAGCTCGTTAGCATTTAGAGAAGTCTAACCTTTTTGAAAAAAATTATTTGTTGAACGAAACGAAAATTTTGTTGCCATCAACCTCGTCATATTTGTAGAAAAGATCCTGTAACTGTGAAAAATACAATCAGCCACAGTTAACCATTGATGTTGAAATATAGACTGAGAATGTTTTCACAGGTGAAAAGTGCGAAAGAAGAAAATGTTGGCACAAATCATATGGTTACAGGTAGCAATTTCAGCAGTAAAATAATGAGACCATTAAAAAAAATATATTTATTTTACGTCTAGTACATAAGCTTATATAGATTATGTATTTTGTAATAGAATTAATAATTAATAAGATAAAAAAAAAACTTCTACAAATTGGTGTTCTCCGAAAATGTTCTTCGCAAGCAAAAATGATAACAAGTCAAAACGAATAGAGTCGTAACTCGAAAGGGAATCCATGATGATTTAGAAGCATCTAGAATATTGGTTACAAAAATAAATATAAGTAATGAACAATATAGGAATGGATTAAAATTCTCTACTTAAACAATAAAAAAAAGCATTGTTCAAAATGTGATATAGGCATTCTCGAATGAAGTTTGTATGTATTTAGTCAAGTCTACTCATTTTTTAAAAAACGTTGTTTGGGTGAACGAAACAAAATATTATATACTTTTTCACAATCCAGGTTTTATATATATAGAAAATATGCATGTGACTGGAAAAAAATATAATGCTGAACAATCATTGATTGGAAATGTTACTCTTTCAATTGTACGGAGACATTCATAAGAATAATGGAACCATAAACGAAAAGATATATCTATTTCAATTAGAAACTACCCTTTTCTCTTTGCTACAATAGTTGGTGATTTAAAATGTTTGAATCTTTCTACAACATAACAACCCCAAGAATACCAATGAAGTAACTGACTAATGGTTTATTCAAAACAGTATAGAGGTACGTCAATGTATCGCCTGACTTGAATGAAATTTAAAATTTATGGTGAAGCTT
The DNA here is from genome assembly GCA_903632075.3 of Acanthosepion pharaonis. Lineage (NCBI taxonomy): Eukaryota > Metazoa > Mollusca > Cephalopoda > Sepiida > Sepiidae > Acanthosepion > Acanthosepion pharaonis. The sequence goes on along the minus strand of CAHIKZ030005285.1, from coordinate 723,995 downwards.
GAAAACTCAAATTCAAAAGGACCTGCTGCGGCAAAAAAATCTGCCTCATCAGTCATATATCGAAAGATACATGATCGCCTAAGTGTGTATCATGAAATGGCACATAACTGACTGACCCCAGAAGTACTGAAGATTTAAACGTCGTTTGCAAGGAAAGGTGAACAAAGATTTCAATAGATATAATAGCAGACCAGCGATATGTAACCAAATATTAAAATATGAAATCAATGTGACCAGTGGAATTTTTTGAAGGTAATGTTTTTCTATTTTGTTTTTTTTTATAGAGTTGTAGGTCATTTGAAAAAAAGAGTAGACCAGAGGAATTATGCAAATATTTATGAAAAAAAGTCTTATAGGAGTAATTACAATCTGAGGCGAGTTTTAAAATATGAAATCAATGTCCAGAAATGTCTCCAATGTTTTTGTTTATATTTCATTCTAGATTGCCTGATTGAAAATAGTAATTAATAATTTTATAACAAAATACGTTACAGGTGCAAAATTTGAAGTAAATGTAATCATTGAAAGTAATGTATATGAAATGCTAAAATGAACTATATTCTTTAGTTCCATCAGTTTTAACCTACACGGCTAAGATACGCCATGTCACGCACATTGCAGCGAATCACATTTCACTCACTTCTTATTTCATTGGTGACATGTAAGTTCTACTCGAACAGCTTCTGCCCACGAACCTACTTTGTGAAACCAACACCAACCTCCCCGATCACTACACTCTAAACCTATTCAAGTCTAGGGTAAAACTTTATCTTCCCACATACACCCAGAAATTGTACTATGTAACCCTCTACTTCGAGTGGCTCTTGAGCCTTGTAGTGAACAGGGTGATGTAAAAAAAAAAGATCTACAAAAGATAGGAAGTTGAGGAAAGCCATTTTCGCCAACGTCCTAAACGAGCACGGCGTATAGAAAAATATATTCATTTAAGAAACAAATCATTCGTCATTAATTGTTTGACATTAAGTGATTGTTACATAGAAATTTTCATACCATAAAGCTTAATTTCATTTTGTCACTTGTCTGGAAATAAAAATGGGTGCATTTGATAATAGAAAAAATGATTAAATAAAGAAAAAAATTGATTTTATTAACAGAGACATGATGGAGGCGGTAGTGTTGAGGCAGATACTGGGGCGGCGCCAACGTTGGAAAGAATATTTAAAACAGACATCTCAGTGAAACAATGAAATTAACATAATAAGTTTACTTGTAGTTTAAGTGAGCATATTACTGGAGAAAATTATTTCTTTTAGTTGAGTAAATAGCATACACTTGATAGTCTTTAAAATAATTTAATCAAAAATAGTATCTTGATAAGTTCTTTAAAAAAATAAATTGTGTCTAATTAAAATCCTTTTGCGTTACACTCATCTAAATTCGGTGTGTACTACGATCCATTTACCAAAGAAATTAAAGGCGTCTTCAAAGAACCCAAGATAATTATTACAAATGGCGTATTAGGTAAATAAACCCAGTTTTATTATTGCCATTCATTGGTATCTGTTTTTCATATAAACTATTCTCTATACATAACTATTTATTCTCTATTTTCTGCATTTAGTTTTGCTTAAGGCTGTTAATTCAATCTTTCCTTTTGTGATGATCAGACTGAGTATAAAATAATAGCATATTATTGTGTCAAGTCATTTGGCAAACTCATTAATCTGATGAGGAAATGCAAACGCGAGTGAAGTCTGCTAGTATAGAAACAAATATATATATATATATATATATATATATATATATATATATATATATATATATATAGTCAGAGAGAGAGAGAGAGAGAGAGCGGTGAAATAATTTAAAATGGATAGCGTCACGGACTGAGAAATCGGAGAGCCGAGTTCGAATTCCAGTCCAATGTTACATTACGTTTTAAATACCCTCGGGAAAGCTATGAATCCCTCTCTCCCTACGAGTTATAGTTACATAGTAGGATAGTCTGGGTTCTATAGCCTTGAGTGGCAACCTGTCTAGGAGAAAGACAACTCTCAACTCAAACTGAGGACACTCGTTTGATGACCTTGTGATACACCATGTTCATTCTCTATATTCGACTCTCCCAAAAATAAGCTTCACCAGTATAATAAATTCATGCGATTAAGTCTGACTGTTTAGTTCAACTGAGTTGCTGTACCGGGAGAGTCCAGTATATACATACATACATACATACATACATACATACATATATATATATATATATATATATATATATATATATATATACTTGCCATCATTTTGTATGGCTCAGAGTCATGGACTCCATACAGGTACCATATACGCCAGCTAGATGTTTTCCATAAAAGCTGTCTGCGTGCAATCTGTGGAGTTAAGCTTCAAGATAGGACATCTAACGTAGACCTGTTTAACAGGTGTAAAATCGGAGGAATTGAAACTTTTATCATACAGTCTCAGTTACGGTGGACTGGTCATGTCTTGAGAATGTCTGATGACAGGATACCCAAGATCTTAATATACAGCCAGTTAGATCAGCGCTACAGGAATGTAGGACACACATGGCTAAAATACAAAGACAAGCTTAGCTTTGGAGCGGGTAGAATGGAGATCAACGTGTTTTAGTGGACTTAGCAATTTTCAATCTGCTTGTCTGAATTATCTTCAAGAAGTGAGAGCAAGATCTAAAAGGTCAGCCAATCTAATGGTGATCTCATCTCACAATTCTCACACCTGCTCCATATGTGGCCTCCTTTGTAAATTACTAGCGGGTCTTAAATGCCACTTAGGATTATCGCATAAACTTTCATAACTGAATCAATAAGCTGGCAGCTCCTCATACGTCGAAACCGACGGGAGAGTCCATTATTATTATTATTATTATTATTATTATTATTATTATATATATATATATATATATATATATATATATATATATATATAAAAAGAACAGAATATTTAAATGAATTTTATCTATAAAAATAACGTATAAACAGAATATATATATATATATATATATATATATATATATATATATATATATATATATATATATATATATATATATATATATATATATATATATATATATATATATATATATTTCTGTTTATACGTTATTTTTATAGATAAAAATTCATTTAAATATTCTGTTCTTTAATTAAACAATATTTACTTGCATTTACGGCCCTTGAAATTTCGTCGAAAATATGAGTTCTCCGACACAACTCGTACCTGTAACCCTAATGAATCGTCATTTGATTTGACGTACTATTAACCAATCAGACACAAAGAAACTTCTGGTTAGCAATGTCCGATTTACAGTTTATAAACACACGCTTTCGACGATTTTTCTCGATGCCTCATTTCTCCGCACGTCAGATCAAATAACGGTCCCCATTAGGGTTACAGGTTCGATTCCTGTCGCAGAACGCATATTTTCTATGGAATTTCTCGAACATTTAGGCCGGTAAATATAATTAACACTGTTTAATTAAAACAAAAACACAATGGAGTTGGGTCAACCCGAGATACATTTTTCAGACATTCAAAATTTTGCTGAGCACGAGGGTAGTCACTACTGATCGATATTATCAACAATCACCGCCGTTACAAATCTAACCATGCCCCCACACACATATGTGTCAGTGTTGTGCATATGTGTGTGTGTTTGTGTTTATATTTTTCAATATTCAAATTGAGTATATATGCATACAGATAGATAGATAGATAGATAGATAGATAGATAGATAGATATGAACAGATAACCGTACTTAAACAATTGTCGACAATCATTTGAGAGTCCTTTTTTATGCGGACCCACACTAACCAATTCGACGGGTTACAGAAACCATACGCATAGATAATTAAGCAGTGGTTCACCACTTTTGCCAAACTGGAAAATCCAATTACACCCACAAATGTTTGCCAAGCTAAATGTATCCTATTATGAAGTCTGTGCTTCTTTTGCGAAACATATTGTAAAAAAAAAAACTTCTATGATAACCGACGGTATTTGAATTTGCTGGACTTAAATCTAACCCAAATAATTTCCCCAAATTAAAAGTTATTGTCAGTTTTTGGTGATCGGTAAATGGATTTTTTTAATAAAATGTATTGAATCCCGGAGAAACTATCTATCTATCTATCTATCTATCTATCTATCTATCTATCTATCTTTCTATCTATCTATCTATCTATCTATCTATCTATCTTTGTTCTTATCTATTTCCACTACCATAAAACACCGATATACACAACCATAAATAAATCCAAAATTTCAAAATTAATCAGTTTGACTGACGATCGTTAAGGACGTGAAACCCAGAGTCACAACCTCACATCAACGCAACTTTCTATCTATCTATCTATCTATCTATCTATATATATATATATATATATATATATATATGTGTGTGTGTGTGTGTGTGTGTGTGTGTGTGTGTGTGTGTGTGTGTGCATGTTGTGTTAAATGTATATGTGTGTATGTGTGTGTGTGAATGCATATATGTATATAGATGTTTCTTTGAATATGATGGACAAAGAATATTTTATAATTTTTTTATCCCATTAAACTGAATAAAGACAGTATTCAACTGAATAAAAATTTTGCGCTGAGTCTTACTAGCTTTATTACCTTTGTAGTGGTGAATGATAATATATATATATATATATGTGTGTGTGTGTGTGTGTGTGTGTGTGTGTGTGTGTGTGTGTGTGTGTGGTCTGACGATTGCGTCTAGCATAAAACAGACTGTCGCCTCTCTATGTGTTGACTTCAATGTTCACTTTTATATTTACACACGCTCTATCTCTGATATTGAGCACTTTAACCCATAAATATAGCACACCTTATGACTATATTTCTTCATATTATATATATATATATATATATATATATATATATATATATATATATATATATAAACAGAGAGAGAGAGAGAGAGAGAGAGTTTTAACTTTGTTATCTTAATGGATACTCAGTATCGGAGACAGGACGTTTATAGATGTAGACAGTGTCGACATAGGAATCAGCTCTGCTGTCAATTTCAAGTCTAAATGCCATCTTCAGATTAAGTAGATTGATATATCTATAATGATGTATAAATCCATCAAATAAATTTTTATTTTCAAAACAACTCTACAAGTTTAATCTTTTTACATTTTACTATATTTCTTTTATTTTCCTCTATATTATTTTATATTCATTTCAAAATTTTAGAGAAAATAACCAGTATTGAATATTGCACATTAAAACCAAAACTTTCACCGGGGTGGTAGGTATTCTTCAACACCCACATAATCAACTTGTGTTTTATATATATTAACTATGCCTTGCGGTTCTTAGTTAAAACTGCTAAAAGAGTGCATAATTTGGTGTTGAACAAAGTCAAATGCAGTCAAACTATCTGTTACAGTGACTTGTAACTTAATGTAAGCACAATCATCATCATTTTTTCGAAGAGTTTCGTCTATACAATTTCACTTAAAAATGTTTGGTCAAACTATGCGTTATGGTTTTCAAGAACTTTGTAATGTTACCACACGCTAGGGTCACCTTCTCAGCCCGATAGATACAAGAATTCATCTCCTTGTCAAGTCTATTATAGTGAGATTCAAATTCAGGACTCATGATTAGAACATTAAACCTCTCTCTACCTCCCCTCCCAATCCCTCTTTCTCTATATCAGTGGTTCCCAACCGATTTTGGCCCACCATACCCCACTTTGGTATTTGTACAATGCTTATGCCCCCTTGTAATATTTAATTTTTACATATTTAAAATGTTACTGTAATTCACATGAAGGAAGCTTAAAAGGCCATTAACTTTGTTTCTAAACAAGCTTCCAAAGACCATGGCGTCCATGAAAGAGAAAAATTAAAAAAACAAAAAATAGTTTTCAAAACATATAACAGAGAACTGAAAGGCAGAAATATAAAATATTTAAATGAAAGCATATTCTGTAATATACTTTGATCATTTTAGTCATGAAATAATAATGGTAAATGAAATTTGAGCTCGCTAGAAAACACTTCACTGTTAATAACTCATTCTCGAACTGCCCCCTTATTCTGTTGGTATAGTAAACCGAAATGTGCACATCCTACGCATGCTCCCATCAAAATATTACCATGCCACACTTTGGAAATCATTGCTATATATATATATATATATATATATATATATATATATGTGTGTGTGTGTGTGTGTGTGTGTGTGTGTGTGTGTGTGTAAGCAAATATATGGATATAGATCCGACAGTATGAAGAAAAATATACGGAAAAAACAAACAAAAATCCTAATATGCAATTATGCTGTTTTAATATTAATATAATGTCAACGTCGGACGTTTCGGTCTAGTAGACCATCTTCAGGACATATTCATAAAACATAATATGATCACGTCGGCGTCACGTCGGCGATGTTGTGAAAACGTATTCCTAAAATAGAGTATTTTGAATGAAAAATGAAAATAATTTTATTTTAATCTAAAACTTATATGTACGTTTGTCGAGCATTAATCTTGCTAGAAAAGGGGAAATATTAAAGAAGCCAGGTCTAGTATTCACCGTGATTGAGATAGATATTATGCCTGCCTCATAAATCAGTCTCTATTTTAGGAATACGTTTTCACAACATCGCCACGTGACGCCGACGTGATCATATTGAAACGGAATGCTGATCTTGAAAAATTTCAGTTGTCTGTTTTGATTAGTCTTACTCTTATGTACATTGTCTTTTCATGTTGAATTGAATATAGTCTAATGTTAATTATGTTTTATGAATATGTCCTGAAGATGGTCTACGAGACCGAAACGTCCGACGTTGACATTATATTAACATTAAAACAGCATAATTGCATATCAAGATTTTTGTTTGTTTTTTCCGTATATTTTTCTTCATACTGTCGGATCTGTATCCATATATTTGCATATATATATATATATATATATATATATATATATATATATTAAGAAATGGACAAAGTCCGAAAATTTAATTATTAAAGACATTTTTTTTTTATGTTTAACGTTCTTTTTTATAGATTTAAGTAAATGCTCTGTTTATAATAAACAGTATTAAATAACATTTACCGGCCTGAATGTCCGAGAAATTTTCATAGAAAATATTCGTCCTTTGACAGGATTCGAACCTACATCCTATATATATTCACTTTAAATGCTATTTCTAGTGGATACTCATATGTGAGTAGACGCTCCGTTTATTTATTAGACAGTATATTTATTTATTTTCATCTACTGGCCTGAATATTTGGGAAATCTTATTAAAGAAAAATATTCGCTACCCGAGAGTTTTCAAACTTATGTCCCAATGGGCAGAGAGAAACCGTCGTTAGATCCAACGTGCCTTAACCGACTCTGCTACAAAGAACCTTTACCGATCAAACAATGCTGAATAGTACCTTCACGTGAAATCCTTCTCATCATAGACTTTCTAAATTTCATATCGGCTCAGTTTCATATCCAAACGTAAAGAAAGCAATTTTTAAAGACGTAATGGATTTTTATTTATTAATCCGACAGATTGTATCAATTTACATGTTATTTTTAGTGGATAGACATGTTTAAGTATACGCACCGTTTATTTATTGAACAGTATATTTATTTATTTTCGTCGACAGCCGAAAATTGAAACAGACAGACATATACCAACACGACATAGTGGCTTTTAGCTTCACGCAAGCGATCTTTAGATGATTGAAACGTGAAACTATCAGAAGGCAGTGTTGATTTCTCAGCTTCATACTCTCTTTCTACGAACGTTTTATCTTCAATATTTAGCACGCTTCCTCATAAATATGGTAAATTTTACACAATATAATCAAGAGTGAGTGTGTGCTTGTTCAATACAATACTTCGTTGTTTGATTCTCCCACAACAGCATCGAAACTAAAAAAAGCCACTTGTTACTATAAATTTGTTGAAGATCAACTGAGAGAAAGTGGTATATGGCTATAGTTTATACAAATAAAACATAGGTTGCCTCATTTTAATTAAAAAAATAAATGAAAACTGATTATAACTCTATATTGAGGAAGCCCGATGGCAAAAGAATTTATTCCTTTTACTCATAGTGAAATAATCTCTGAAAGGGAAGGGCATATTAGTTCTTTTTTTTGAATCAGAGTTTTTCCTGCATTGAAACAATTCCCAATTTCCGGTCAATTAAAAATTCGAGGTTGAATTTTTGTCAACTGCCAAATATCTACTTAAAAATAATATATATATATATATATATATATATATATATATATATATATATATATATATATATATATATATATATATATATAAACACACGAGTGGGGAATTACTTAATGATTTGTTTTCCTTTGTTTCTCAAAACCTTAATGTCTCCTTATTAGGTCTGTTAATTAAGGCTCTTTATTCTTAATTGTCTCGCTAGAGATTAATGATACACTTGATAGAGTACTTTGCTTCTAAGACAGAATGCAATTTTTTAATTTACTGTATTATTATTATTATTATTATTATTATTATTATTAATTACTTCTTTATAGTTTCGTTTGTTTGTTTAACGGTATATCAACTACTTATGGGTCATTTAATGCCAAAATTGTATTCCCTTGTGAGCTTTTGTAATTTTTTTTTTTTCCAAAAATATGTTTCTTTTAATTTTTTTCTAATGTATTTTTATATTTTCATGCTTTGACTCCAATTTAGAGGTTCACTGTCTGCCCATAGCTGGTACCCTAACAGATGCTACCAACCCGGTCAGAGTAGACCTGTAGACAACATCAATTAAGGGGTTGTTCCTCGCTTTTCAAAATCTCCCGATCAGAGGCTTTGCTGCCAGATGTAGTTTATCGTCAAGTTACTCTCTTCATTCCTATAACTGATTTAAAAATTACTATCGTTTTTTTATATTCTCAGCTCTTTGTTGGGTATCTCATTCCTACAATTCCTTCGTTAGGGTCTACGGGACTGTTTCTTGTGCAAGGATTATTATATACCACAGCGTTCTGTTCTTCAGTTCGCGAGTAAAATTTTTGTGTTTATATTTAAAAATATTTTCTTCCAAATTTCAGAATTGAGCACGTGTGATCTAAACGTCAAGAATAAAATATCATTTTATCTTTACTAAGTAACAAATATTTAGTTTATCGTCTTAACGACAAATTATCTTCACTCTTTCAATTTTTATACTACTTTTGACCAAGATCTCCACACCAGTGATTGAGATAAAAAGATATCCACACCATTTCTCAGTATAAAAAGAAATATATACAGTATTACTTGCTTAACTTTCATGACACTATTTAGTATAATAAAATACTACTAAAGCCTACGTCCATACCTATATGACTAATAAGAGAAAACGAAACAACAGAGGTAACAGTTAAAACTTGAACCCGAATCTTCTAATCCATTTCTGTGATAGGCCAATATAGCTGTCACTATAAAAGTGCCTGTAAGAAAAGTAATGTCTTTAATTTAATTATGAGATTCGCTCATAAAGTAATACCTGTTCTTTAATTACGAGGTTCACTCAAAAAAAATAATACCTGTTCTTTAATTATGAGGGTCGCTCAAAAAGTAATACATATTCCTTAATTACGAGGCTCACTCAAAAAATAATAATCTTCTTTAATTATGAGCGTAATTATGCCTGCTTTTTTGTTTTGTTTTTTTTTTAATTACAAGTCTCACTCACAAAGTAATACCTGCTCTACTTTAATTAAAACATATTTTACAAGAACGCACAGTATACCAAAAGGAACATAAACATCTCCCCAACATTGGCTCTTTCTCCACAATCGTGGTACGTTGTTTGAACAAACATTACAATTAGTTTTTCTTTAATTACAATAAATTTAAACTGGTAAGTACAGAAAACATACCAAAAGGCAAACAAATCAAGCATAGGAATTCACCCTTAAAGGAGATTATGGGTTAGACATGAATGAGCTTTTTCTTTCAATCTATTGTCACCGGAATGTCATTTCCGTTGATCTTGTATGGTTTCTGTCCATGTTGTGCTACTCCAGAAGTTCTTAGGTAACAACTTTCTACTTCAAGAGACCGCATAAACAGGGTACTCATGACTTTCACAGACAAAATCAGCCTATTTGACCTCATCCGTATTCTCAGCAGCAGAAATCCTGCTACTTTGATGCCCGTCACTAAGCTCAAATTAACTTTTCTCTCTAAAATTATCATTTACTATTTACCCAACTCTTACTGTTTTTACATCAAGTACAGTCTTTCCATAAATATCCACTAAATTCCTGTAGATGTTTGCAGTATTTTATCCTTACAAAATCAGAGATTATAGAACTGCCCTTTTTTCTAGGTACTTCCGGAAGATTGCTATTTTTAGAGAGTATTGTGAATATAAATAGGGACATCTAGAAACGTTATGATTTATAGCTAAAACCCCGACGGAATTGTTATATATACTTTTATAATTAAATCAGGCGTTACTTTTCTGTCGATCCTTGTACTAATTATTATTGTGAACTACGAACTGTGAAACTGATAGTCACCATGCACTGTTGATTTCTATGTTTTTACTATATATATATATATCTACAATTGCCAACTCTTTCACCACAAATGGAAAAAAATAGCAAATTTTTAATTTTTATCACACAATTCACTGCGCGCCTGCTTAAACGCATTAGCAATTGCTTAGCTGTGCTCACATCCACTGTGTCGTCTCTGTGAACGTTCAACAAGCGTCGATGAACGTTAATATGTCAATGTCCTACATAGATTAATTCAATAAGACATCTCTGCTTTGTGTGCATTTTCATGTCAGACACCATTCTTCCAGACTTCTGCTCAGTTGATATCTGTAATAAGGAAAAAGAAACTTATAGAATATTATCGAGAATGCTCAAACTATACTGTTACGCCATCATATGTCTTTAACGATGTGACCAGTGTAATAAAATATGACGCATTACTTTTGCGTTAATCCTCTTATATAATATTACATTGCATTAATAAAAATACCTCGTACAAAGACTTTGTAGAACTTTAGATTTTTATATTTGTATACAATTTTAAACATAACCTAACGAAAATAGATATACGATCGAAATATTGTTGAGCATTTTCAAACACTGAGTCTTTTCTTTTTTAAATCGCAATCTTGTCTAAGTGTTGATTTAATAATAATAATAATAATCTTGGTGAATAAGGACTGACTACAGTCAATAATACGGGCAGCATCAGAGTGACTTGTTTGTCATTTTCCTGAATTTAACAAGTTAGGAGATTCTCATTTCTGTTTATGAGCGAGAAAAGTTGGGAGATTATAGCCGAGGATCGAGACGACATTTATGAAGGATAGCTACAGACAAAGATTCTTGAAAGTTATATCTAGATATTAGATAACATCTTCAGTTGGAGATCGTCTGAGAAGACTGAGTTACGTAATACTAATGTATATGTAAATGGGCTCTACAAACAAGGTTATGAGTAGCATTTATCGAAACCTGTCATTATATAACACAAATTTGGCTGTGTTGTATGCACCTGCTATACATATGAATTTGATGTCATGATTGGCATATTTGTTAGCATATATTTCTACCTTAGACTCATTTTGTTGGGGTGATGCTCTCTCAATCAATAAAAATAATAATAATATCACAAGTTGAGTAAACTTTATCATAAATTCCAAAATCCGCAAATGAAAATTACAGAAAACACTGTTACGGTTCTCAAGTGATGTGCAACTGCTGTAAGAGACCTCATCTGCCTTGGGTGGGAGTTCCTCAATGCAGCTATGTAGTCTACATTTTTGCCAGGTTTTTTAGTGATCATCACAGCAATACCTTCGTTCGTGAATTACTGACCAAGTGTTTTGTGTTCAGTAAAAATGTTATTTAAAAAAAGTCCTGCATTTATATACTTTATTGTAAGTAGTGTACATGAAAAGAAAGTTCAAAACATTACTTTTACGTGAAATTTTAAGTTCACCATTTAAAAATCCCTCATTACCTGTATCTGTATGTACACAATTTTTTTTATGAAATCTTATATAAAACTACTTCCAGGGTATATGTTTAAGCTGTGTTATGGAATGTAAAGGGGTATCTTGTTTATGCTTGGGTTCTATTCCCAAGCTGTCCCCATCTTATAGATGATATATACAAGTTAAATAACCTGTATTCCAAAATTTGAAACAATCTGAAAATCGAAGAACTTCCGGTTCCAAGAATTTTGGATAAAGGATTCTCAACCTGTAATAATAATAATAATAATAATAATAATAATAATAATAATAATAATAATGATAATAATAATGGTATGCATCAAGGAACATGAAAGTAGTAAGCGTCTTTACTCCGTAATGAAAGAAGCCAACAAATTCAAAATGGAGTTTCAAATGGGCGTAGAGATGCAACTACAGCACAATACACCGGCTGAAACTGCAAAATACCTAAAAAAGACAGCAAAGACGAATGCAACCGTCTAGATACAGAAGCGATGGCAAGATAAACCGCTTCATGGCCAATACTATGCCCGTACCAAACAAGCTGACGTAGACAAAACCCGTACCCATCAGTGGCTACGTAGTGCAGGGTTGAAATCGGAAACTGAAGGTTTTATCCTTGCTGCACAGGATCAATGGTTGCTAACTAGGAATTATCAAGCACATATACTAAAATATTGTGTCAGCCCAAAATGCAGATTCTGCGATAAATATCCAGAAACGATTGATCATCTTGTATCAGGTTGTACGGTGTTGGCACCCACTGAATATAAAACCCGACATGACAGATTGGGCTAATATCTGCACTGGAAAATCTGCAACTTCTACGGGAAGGAAACTGAAAGAAACTGGTATGAACACCACCCAGACCCGGTTACGGAGATAGGACCTGTTACAATTCTATGGGACTACACAATACACACTGACAGAACAATCAAGGCCAACCGGCCAGATATTGTTATTAAAGACCACAAACAAAAAAAGGTGCCTCCTTATTGACATGGCAGTCCCTGCTGACTGCAATGTATCTTTGAAGATATTCAAAAAGTTGTCAAAATACAAGGACCTTTGAAATAGAAATCTCGAAAATGTGGCATATGGGAACATCAACAATCCCTGTTGTAGTTGGAGCCCTAGGACTGGTTGGAAAAGATTGCAGTAGACTAATTGAAGGATTCCTGGAAGTCCATGCCTCATGGAGATACAAAAATTGTTCTGACAAGTACAGCACACACCTTACGAAGGGCTTTATCTATGTAATTTAATTTTTTTTTTTTTTTTTTTTTTTTTGTCAGTGGAAAGTGTCATGACGCCATTTCTAACATTAGGTCCCTGGGCGGGATCCGGAAAGAAATGTGTAAACGCCAGAAATCAAAGAAAATAATAATAATAATAATAATAATAATAATAATAATAATAATGATGATGATGATGATGATAATAATAGAATAACAAGATTGCTATCTTCTGGAATTTCAGCATTCAGACTGATAGGAAAATCCAGGCAAATCGATCAGACATAATTATAAAAAATCATGTTGAAAACACCTGTCCCGTAATACATATTGCAGCTCTAGCCGACAAAAACACATTTTCTAAACTAAGGTTAATACAAGGAAATCGAGATAGAAATCAGTAGAATATGGCATCTGAAGTTAATAACATTACCTGTTGTTGTTGTTGGGGCTTTGGGAATGATCTTAAGTGAAGCAAACAAAGGTGTGTGTGTCTAATTTCTCATAGACCTAAATATATACCAATTCAAAAAATTTATACTCATGGTTAGTGCTTACATGTTACGTAGATTTAACTCCATATAATGATTACATTTACATGTTTTTATTTTTCTCCTTTACTGCATGGCATCTCATCTATTTGCATCTTCTAATAAAAATGATCGTTGAGACGTGGAAGGCCTACTACCAAAAGCAAATTTAAACACACAATAATAGATAGATAGATAGATAGATAGATAGATAGATAGATATAGATAGATAGATAGATAGATTACCGTAAAGCATTTAAAAGTGTGCCACATTTAAGGCTTTGGAAAATATACAAAGTATCCTTAGTAAATTTCCTTAAATGTAGCATGGAACAGTGGAAATACCTAAATCAGATCAAAGGTACTGTCACTTACAATTGTTTGAATATCCGACGAGGAATCTTTCATGGAGACTCCCTGTCACCTCTTCTATTCTGTTTGAATTTAAATAAAACCCCTACTTCGAATGAACTAAACTGTAATAACTATGTATACTAAATAAAAAAAAGAAAGTTTTTAATACATGGATGATATCAAAAACTTTTGTAAATCTTAGTTTTTGTTTTAAAAAAATAAACAGTGGAAAATGTCGTGAAGACATTTCTGATCTTATGTCTCTGGTTTCTTTTTAAATATAACATGCATCATCCATAGACTGATGCAGACACTCTAAACATACCCCGTAAAGAAGGTGGAAGAAGTCTTATTTGGCTAAAATTGTCATACCAGACAACTCTTCTAGAAAATAAAAACCAATGATAAAGCTCTTGAACAGATGAAACAATGCTGACAAGACAAATCTCTGTATGGCCAATATCCAGAATGTGCTAATAAATCTGATGTTGATTAACTCATCAATGGTTGCGAGCATCTGGATTAAAGGCTGAAACGGAAGACGTTATTCTTTCAACTTGGAATTTATAGGCAAAGATCACACATAATAGTGTGGATCCAAAATATAGGTTCTGTGATAAATATCAAGAAACCATAGACCATTTAATCACAGGATTTCTGTATTTGTTCCAAATGAATATAAAAATCGTCAAGATTGATTAGGGAAATAATTGCACTGGACAATGTACAAACACTTTGGAAAAGATGTTAACTGGGTGATGTATGAACATCACCCAGCACTGGTTAGAGAAACAGAAGACATCACAATTCTATGGGATTACGTCATCTTTACAGACAAGAAGATTGAAGCAGATAGGCCAGACATAATTGTCAAAAACCGAAAAGAAAAAATTTGCCTACAAATTGATATGGCTTGCCCAGTAGACTGTAACATATCAACCAAGGAATTTGAAAAACTATCGAAGTAGAAAGACCTGGAAATCGTAATAGAAAAATGTGGAAATTGTAAACAAGAATAGTACCAGTCATAATAGGAGCGCTTGGAATGTTAAAAAAAAGGAGCACAACAACACATTGAAAAAAACCCTGGAAATTCAAGCTTAAGAGAAATACAAAAAATTGTTTTGATACTACAGTACAAGAAGAACTTTTTTCCATGTAGCGCTAGTGATGTTATGGAGATTAGAAAAACAAACCATGTAATGTCGCCATAACGACACACAACTACATGCCTTAGGTCTTCCTACAAACTTTGTAGGTAGTGTGACCATAGCAGAAATCGAAATAATAATAATAATAATAATAATAATAATAATAATAATATAATCTAACCTGGATCTGCGGAAAATATGATGAAACTGTCTACCATATTATCTCAGGATATCTGAAACAAATAAAAAATGAATATACCCATCCACATAACAAGGTAGCGACATATTTGTAGTAGAAGATATAAAAGAAGCACAAAATCGAAACCATTGGGAGATGGTGTGAGCACCAATCAGACACAGTTATCCAAAATAACGATGTAACTATCCTCTGGGACATGCCAATTCAAACTGACAGGGAAATAAATGCCAACAGACCTATATTATCATAAAAGACAATAAATTCAATAAGTGTATGCTTATTGGCATAGCAGTACCATCTGAGAGAAACACCTCCATGAAAATTATAGAGAAATTGTCTAAATACAAGGACCTGGATATCGAGATTAACAGAATGTGGAGAACGAAAGCTAAGACTGTACTAATAGTAATCAGGGCTCTAGGCCTTGTAAGAAAAGGAAGGGACAATTTTACTAACAGTGTCCCAGATTATATCAACATACAAGTTGCCCAGAAGATCACCCTACTAGGAACATCCCATATACGAAGAAAAGGGCTATCAATTAATTGACAATACTCCTAGAGGGCTTAAGAATCATAGTTTAGACCCTTTACAGGATACAAACCAGGAAACATAACATACAGAAATACTACTACTACTAATAATAATAATAATAATAATAATAGCAATAGCAATGCAACTTTTACAAGAAGGAAACTTCAAGAAACTGGTATGAACATCAACCAGACCCATTTACAGGGATACGACCTGTAACATTTTTATGTGGCTTTACAATACATACAGACAGAACAATCAAAGCTAATCGCCCAGACATCAAAGATCAAAGACCACAAAAACCGACTATGTTTTTATATTGACATGGCAGTTACTGCAGAGTGTAATGTGCCTTTGAAGATCTCCAAAAAATCTACCAAAATACAAGGATCTTGTAATTGAAATCTCAAAAATGTAGCACACGAGGACATCAATAATTCCAGTTGTATTTGGGGTTCTTGGAATGATTGGAAAATTTCCCGATACACTCACTGAAGAGATTCCTAGTATCCCATTCCTTAAAAAAATTGCGAAGAGCTTTATCTATGTAAAATTTGTGTAATCTTAGTTTGTGTTTTTTTTTTATTGTCGTTTTTTGTTTTTATTGTCGTTTTTTGTTTTTTGTTTTTTTTACCTGTGGAAAATATCATGAAACCATTCCTGACCTTAGGTCTTCGCTTGGGACAAGGAAAGAAATGTGTATACAACAGAAATCAAAACAAATAATAATAATAACAATAATAATAATAAAATAATAATGATGAATGTAGATGGTATACTCTTATCAAACTGGGTGTCATGTTGAGCATATTGGGATTTGAATATTTAAGCCGAATATCATTTTGTTGGCATAAGGCTCTCTCACTCAATAATAATAATAATAATAATAATAGTCTCTTTCGTGTAATAGGAGAGTGGACACCAAAAAAACTTAAAAGATTGAAAATTATCAGAATCTGGTTGGGGAGTTGAAATAACTATGAAAAATGATGTTAAAGTAATTCCTGTGTTAATGGACACACTTGTAAAACAGGAGTGCTTAGGGAATATTAGAATTGAGACTGAGATTGCAAATCTCCAGAAAACTGAAATCCTTTAGTCTGCGAGGATTTTCCGAGAAGTTCTTGAGTTATGGAGAGTCTTGTTGACAACTTTGACACAAGAAAAGAATTTCCACTGAATATATAAATGTGCGACACTAATATCTGATCACGTCACCATTGAGCTATCACGTTTTGCGTCGGGCATTTATCTGGTTTAATCATTTTAATCTTGAATGACTTTGCCGATTTTGCTGGTTTTATCATTAATATCTAATTTTACAAAAAAAGCCCCCTCAAAATAAACAGTTCTACAGAACAGTACTGAGCAGAATTACTTCATTATTAAATTATCATTATTTGTATAATCAAATTAGATTAAATTTCTTAACCCTATACGCATTCAGGGCACTTTCAATTATCTGAAAACAGCTTTTGTTGTTAATCAAGTAGTGAATATTATATTACTTCTCTACACTTCTCTTTAGTCCTCTTTCGCTTTTGTTGGAATATAAGTCGTGGTGTTGTTAGTAGCGTTTGAGATTGTTATAAGTCATCGTTACTGTTTTCCTTTCATACGCAAAATATTCACTTACTTCTTCTGATGTGTCTTGGTATTAAGTAAGATAATTTGGTTGTCTATTCATACTGTGGATTAAGTTGGAATTTCACCAGGTGACCAATGGTTGTGGCCTTGTATCCAACTAAGCATGTGTGAATAAGCTAAAAATAATAAATAAATATATGCCTTGATATGGGGTAATGGTTAACGAGCTATTCTCGTTGACCATTACTACTAACGACTGAGTTCGATTAAGTCTAAATTTCTGAGGTAGGAGTTATACTTAAATTAGTTTATTGACCATTTTCTTTTTTTGTTAGTGAAAATTGCATAAAAAGAAAAAAGACCGCTTTTATCCACGAATTTTAAATCTGAAAAAAAAAAAACTTTTAAAATCGCTAGGCCTAAACGTTATGGAATTAGCAAAAACAATTAATAGGATTAATCACCTGAACAATTCTTGGAATTCAGTTAAATTGAGATAAGGTTTCATCTGATTACTTTAATAGACTAGCCTACGAATTTTGTAAACTATAATACACTATATTTGTTTATTCAGTCTTAGATACAATATAAGGTAGAAAACATAGTTTGTTTTTATTTTTGATATCCATGATAACATTTAACGGATGTGTTCTTTGAAAATGTTTATCTTCAGAGCCAGATACACCATCCTCGGCTAAAATCTTTGAGTGAAAAATTCATTCAGCGCAATAGTTCATTCAGAGGCTTAATCAGAACTAGTTCAGTAATAGATATCATCTCTGATTCATTAAAAGTCTTCATTAACACTAGTTAATTCAGAGGCAATATCAACACTAATTAATTCAGAGGTATAATCATCTTTATTTCATTCATATGCATAATCATAACCAGTTCAGTAAGATACATTATCGTCAAGGGATTATTCAGAGGTATCTTCACTAGTTCATTAAAAATTAACATTAGCAATAGTTAATTCAGAGGAAACATCAACCCTGGTTTATTCAACGGCATCATCAGCACTAGGTCATTCAAAGGCATCATTAAACTAGTTCATTTAAAGGCATCATTAACACTTGTTCATTTAAAGGCATCATCAGCACTATTTCACTCAGAGGTGTCAATATAACTATTTTATTCAATTCCTTCAGAGGCATCATCAACTATAGCTAATTCAGTGGCACCATCAAGATTATTATGTTCAATGGCATCATCATTAGTTCATTCAGAGACATCATAGGCAATAGTTCATTCAGAGGCACCATCAGCACTAGGTCATTCAGAGACATCATCAACACTAGGTCATTCACAGGCATCATCAGCACTAGGTCATTCAGAAGCATTATCAGCACTAGGTCATTCAGAGACATCATCATCAACACTAGGTCATTCAGAGGCATGATCAGCACTAGGTCACTCAGAGACATCATCAAAACTAAGACATTCACGGGCATCATCAGCACTAAGTCATTCAGAGGCATCATCAACACAAGGTCATTCACAGGCATCATCAACACTAGGCCATTCACAGGCATCATCAACACTAGATCATTCTGAAGCATTATCAGCACTAGGCCATTCAGAGGCATTATCAGCACTAAGCCATCCATAGGCATCTTCACCACTAGGTTATTCAGAAACATCATCAACACAAGGTCATTCACAGGCATCATCATCACAAGGTCATTCACAGGCATCATCAACACTAGGCCATTCACAGGCATCATAAATCACTAGATCATTCTGAGGCATTATCAACTCTATGTCATTCACAGGCATTACCAGCACTAGGTCATTCACAGTCATTATCAGAACTAGGTCATTCAGAAATATCATCAACACTAGGTCATTCAGAGATATCATCAACAAATTTTGACTCAGAAGCTCAGGCAGAAGGATTAAAATAGTTTAGGAACGCAGGGCTTAAAGTGTTGACCATTGTAATATTTTACTGGAATTTCTTTCACCTTAAGTTTTAGTTCTTTTTACACTTAACGTCTATGATATAACCTCTTCTGAATTCCTTGGGCGAAACATTGTTCCATCCTGAGTATGACGATAAACTACTTCTGCGTCCTGGGTAAGACGATAAACTACAGAAGGTTTTAAGGAGTGTGGAACCACTTCTTAATTGCTGGTGTTCCTAGGTCTACCCTGACCTGGGGTTGTAGCACCTGTTAGGGTCCCACCTATGGGCAAATAGTTAACCCCCAAACTGGGGTCAAAATACTATGAAAGCATAAAAATATCATCAACACTAGGTCATTCAGAGATATCATCAACAAATTTTGACTCAGAAGCTCAGGCAGAAGGATTAAAATGAGTCTATCCTATCTATATTATTATTATTATTATTATTATTATTATTTCCGGTATTATTATAAAATGAATTCGTGTCTTAAAGTACCAGTAACGTTCGTGAGTACCAGTTAATCAATAGTCACTGCAGTGATTTTTTCAACTTAAGCAATGCAGTGATGCAACTAGTGCACTGGGGTTACAAGGTGTGAAAGTGAAAGAGAACGAGAAGACTAAGAATAGAGACACTTGAGAAAACGACAAAAGATGAACGGGATTCAAAAACAGGGAAAATTGCGATTGACGTTGCATTTAAATTTTTGAAGATTGTAGTTATTAGGAAAGCATGAAATCGGTAAGGAGTATCACAAGTGGAAAGTACAAAAAAAAATATAAACTATTGGAGTAGAGTTGGCGGTTGCTAGATATTTTAGCAGCCTAAGAGTGGGACCTAGTTGCCAATCTAGTCGCACGGTTAAATTCATGTCGTCGTGGCACCAGGAGAAAAAGCTTGTCAGAAGCCATGAAAATATTTGTAGAAAAGACAGGAGGAAGCAATGTCACGCCGATGAGAAAGTGACTGAAGTCGAGATGCCAAGTCAGAATTCTTCTTTGGATTTTGTTAAGAATCTTGAGATGTACAGCAGGAGCACCAGACAAGATATGGCAACAGTATTTAATGCATGGATACTTTCTTCATGTTCAGCTTGCTTTTTATATTCCGGAAATCATTCTGTTAAATATATGACCTGTGATATTTTCCATTTTACAGATAGGTTGGTTTAAATGCAATAAAGCTTTTTCCCTACTGAAATGAAACGTGGTTTATATTATCAAATACAGTAGTTCTTGTTAACGCAAGCATATGAAAGCAATTTAATGGTTAAAAAAATTATTAAAATATTCTAAAGTGATTTTGTCGTGATGAATTCCTTCTTCTGATACAAGCCACTTCAGAATTTAGCACCCCCTATCCAGCTTCACTTTGTTTTAATATCCGTAAATCGTTAGAAACAAAGAAAAGAGCACTGGCAGATGAAGAGACTTGAAGCAACAGAAATGTGGTTCTACGTAAGGATGCTTAGGATATCATAAACTAAACATTTGAGCAACTACAAGGTTTTACAGAAAATAGGAACAAAAAGGAAACATAACATCAGTAAGAGACAATGGTGGAAAGGGGGTTTGGAAAATCTGATCCTCACAGGATAGATTGAGAGAAAGATTTAGTAATGCTATAAGGGCACTTATACTTAACATCAGAAAGAGTCAGTTGAAATTTCTAGAGTATATAATGAGGAAATAGGGCTTGGAAAATTTGATACTCACAGGAGAGATTGAAGGCAAGAGGAACAGAGGAAAACAGGCATAACATACTTGATGGGCTTCAGTAAATAAATGGCTGAGCAAGGTTTAGGAGGAATAGGAAAAAGACATTTATTATGAGCTACATATGACAGGAAGTTGTGGAGGGACATGATCGCCTACGTCCTCAAGACAAACATATAGAAAAAGAAATTGTACAATGTCATAATTGTTGTTTGGTATTTTAATAAAGTTATATCCCGTTTACTTTTCCATGTTTTGGATTTAGAATTCTTCTTATCTTCAAGGTCCAAATAAAAATACTTGAACGCATAAACCAGGTTGCGAGCGGCCTCAGAATAAAAAAATATCTGTCAGTATATACGGTTTTGTGGGTAACTGTGGTATAACATATGACATCCATGACACAGATTTGAGTAAATGTGGCAACATGTATGTCAACACGGATTGTTGGAAATTACTGCATCTAACGGCATATAAGACGCACAAGTGTATAAGACGCACCCCAATTACAGCAGGGTAAATCAAGAAAAAAATAGTAATTAGTAAAATTAGTAAACCTATATATGGGAAAAAGCAAGGAAATGTAAAAAGATATTTTAGTAAAAAAAAAAAAAATATGCGCCTTATATGCCGTCAAATACAGTACTTATTTGCTACATAGCTACAGATACATGTGTCTTTAGACATTTACGCTACAACACTGTCGTTTCCAGTGGTGGGACGATAATGTCACATAGGGGGCTGAAAGGTAGACTGCAGTGATCCGTAAGTGAATCAGTTTCTCCGAGTGTGACAGAGATCATGGAAAACATACCTTCCAAAGTATATTCACCATGTCCAGACTCGTTCTGCTCGTATTTCTGCATCAGGAATATGATAATGTTGTTTCGGTAGAACAAAAGCCTCCCAAAAGATTGCTGTGCCAATCAACCTATTCTTCTTTGGTATTCTCAGCATTATTCTGTTAGATCATTGGTGCTTCAATTATGTTCATCTGCAAAGAAATTGTCCAACATTATCTATTATATTCCAGCATTATTTTCGGTTTCTAAAGAAAATTTCTTATTTCTTAATACTTTGTTTAACTTTTGAGGGTTGGATCTTTTGCAAATTCAGTCTGACTTTGGATTTCGTTGTCACATTTTCTTGTTGTCTATTATGATACTTTTCTGATATTTAAACTACTGTACTTGCTCAATTATGGCGTTTCCAATTCATAGTTTTCATCTTGGTTTGTCTTTCATACTTTCTGATTTCTTACAGTTGATACTTAATCCCCTTCTCTCTCGTTTTCCTTTACTTCCTTGAGTGAACTTTGACATCCAAACGTATCACCTGATTCAAATTTGGAGAAAATATTGCATTTGTCAAATACAGGATATTACTTTCCTCCCAGACCATGTAGTAAAACTAAAACAAACCTAGAAAAATAACAACTTTGCTAGAAAAGTAAACGACGAACCTGATGAATATTAAGAATACTGCGTACTTATTATATGAGTACTTCGAATAAACATGAAGAGAATTGCAAAAAAAAAAAATTACAAACCTGAGCAAGCCAAAGAGAGCCGACGCTATCGGCGAAACGCGTTGTTAATAAAATTTCCACTTTATCTCATAATCTTCAAACTGAAATCTGAATAAGTAATTAAATCATCCAAACTAAGCTAAATAAGTATTGTGGAGACTTGCTGTCACTTATTCACCAGTAAGTACTACCTGGTGCGTAAATAGTACACTAAGGACTGAAAGTGAAGAAACAATAATCCTTACGCCAATAATTTTTATACTCTGTCTTATCTACTGTATACTTAACAACGAAAAAGCTGGTCCTACTAGCATCCAGGCGGACAAATCTCTACCCCCAAACGTAGTAACCGCTGTCTGAAAATTCGTGGCCAAGTCTAAAATTTGCCAAAATGCCTTTGTGGTTACCGTGGGAAAATAGCATAGCGGACATTCTCAAAACATCTTTAGAAGCATCAGGGAGCTAATATCGTCAAAAAAAAAAGCAGTCATTTGCCTTGAAAACGTAAGATATATGATAAACAGGAGCGGGAGGCAAATATGAATTACGCGAAAAGAGGAGAGTGAACGTCATCAGCAGTCTATACCAGCAAACAACTGACTCTGATCTTCCACCCTTCAGGCAAGTGGCCCTTGGCATCCTTAGATCCCCTCGTCATTCAGGCTATCTGAAGCCCTCCACCTACCCAACTAACTTCTGCTTACCCTCCCCCACATGCTTAATCCTCCTTATCTATGAGTTCAGTGACAAGGAAAATAGGTGGGGAACTGAACATATGAGTAAGGGATGCAATGGATGAGTGTCATAGCCAGATATACAGATGTCTGAAGAAAGGGAACACAGAAGACAAGTTAGTATGCAGGACAGATCGTCACGAACTGATTTACTAAGAAACTGAAACCAAATTTCCAAGGTTTCTGTGGTGGGAAGGTTTTTTGTCTTAAACTCAACAGTAGAAGCGTAGATAAATATGGCATCACAAGACCTGGTCAATGTTTGTTTTACATAATACAGAGGCTTCAATTTTCCGAAAAGCAGTAGCCATAATATTACATTCCACCTGAATATGTATCAATGAATATTAATATATAATTACAAAAAAAATCACTGCTATATAATTTCAAAAAAAAATGCGAATAGATTTCGGATTATTTATAAATTATATTCCTAATGGTAATATTATCCGCTTCTTTGACCTAGCAACCAGTGCTACTTTTAGTTAAAACTTATAAAAGTATTTCTTTTAAAATAATTTTTAGGGAAAAAATGTTTCTCAGGACGAGTAGCTGTTAATGCTCTTTCCACTATTGATGAGGGTTTCCTTTCTTGGCTTTTGTTTGAAGTAGTGTGGAATGTCAACATCTTGATTATGTCATTATTTTCTCTTCTCAATCCCAGTAGCTGTTATCACTCTTTCCAGTATTGATGGGAGTTTCCAACCTTCTGTTTTGATGGGTCAACATCTTGATTTTCCTTCTCAAGCCCAGTAACCTTCTGTTTGATGGAAGTTTACTTCCTAACCTTTTATTTGAAGTAGTGGAAATGTCAACATCTTGATTATGTCATTATTTTCTCTTCTCAAGCCCAGTAGCTGTTATCACTCTTTCCAGTATTGATGGGGTTTTACTTCCTAACCTTTTATTTGAAGTAGTGTGGAATGTCAACATCTTGATTATGTCATTATTTTCTCTTCTCAAGCCCAGTAGCTGTTATCACTCTTTCCAGTATTGATGGGGTTTCCTTCCTAACCTTTTATTTGAAGTAGTGTGGAATGTCAACATCTTGATTATGTCATTATTTTCTCTTCTCAAGCCCAGTAGCTGTTATCACTCTTTCCAGTATTGATGGGAGTTTCCTTCCTAACCTTTTGTTTGAAGTAGTGTGGAACGTCAACATCTTGATTATGTCATTATTTTCTCTTCTCAATCCCAGTAGCTGTTATCACTCTTTCCAGTTATGGGAGTTTCCTTCTAACCTTTTGTTTGAGTATTGGAATGTCAACATCTTGATTATGTTTATTTTCTCTTCTCAAGCCCAGTAACCTTTTGTTTGATGGGAGTTTCCTTCCTAACCTTTTGTTTGAAGTAATGTCGTCAACATCTTGATTATGTCATTATTTTCTCTTCTCAAGCCCAGTAGCTGTTATCACTCTTTCCAGTATTGATGGGAGTTTTCTTCCTAACCTTTTGTTTGAAGTAGTGTGGAATGTCAACATCTTGATTATGTCATTATTTTCTCTTCTCAAGCCCAGTAGCTGTTATCACTCTTTCCAGTATTGATGGGAGTTTCCTTCCTAACCTTTTGTTTGAAGTAGTGTGGAATGTCAACATCTTGATTATGTCATTATTTTCTCTTCTCAATCCCAGTAGCTGTTATCACTCTTTCCAGTATTGATACATACACTGTTCACTTGAAGGCATTTTAATCATTGAACTGAGAAAGCGGTTTTTCATGATATCCATATGAAAGTTTTCGATCTCACGCGACTATTTATGAACATAACTTAATTTTAGGTCAATTTTCTGATGTAGCAATTTAAGGTATTGCATGAAACTACTTCTAGCACAGCATATTACATATTCAATTTCCTTATCTTCTATACTAAATTTGTTATAACTGACCCATAAAAGAAAGTATTTAGCAAAATTCAAACGAAATTTTAGTGGGTATAGGTTTCTGTATCATGGACGAATTTTGCTGTTAGTTAAACCTACATCTGTTAAATTACTTTGAAAATCTCATATCTGTTCTAAAGATATTTAAGGCAATACACAGTACAGAGGAAAACTTATTAATATACAACCTTCTGTGCTCATAATTAAATTTGATTACACCTAAAAGAATTGCATAAGCGATCGGAAAGAAAGAAAGAAAGAAAGAAAGAAAGAAAGAAAGAAAGAAAGAAAGAAAGAAAGAAAGAAAAAGAAGTGAGTAAAATCGCCCTATTCACACTCCTTCTCAGTGTTTTTAACAGGAATAGAGGCTTATACCTTTTTCCTGTTTAGAATTGGATATCCGGTTCCTCCACCTAAAGTTTTCACATGTTCTTTCATTCCCAGTAATCCTTTGTGTCTTAGTGGCATTGTCGCCTAACTTGGGGTGAAATTATTAAAAAAATAAATAAATAAATAAAATTCTGTGGGCAACAACTGGAAAATATTCGAAAAGTGACTTTGTAAGTAACATCATCTACGTTCATATCAACAGCAGAGAGATGTCACCAGGAAGGATGTTGAATTGGTTCGTATCGTAAATTATGTTTCGCGATTTTTCGGAATGCGGAATGATGAATTCTCTTCCCAGAAAATTTTTGAGACATTTTTGAAAATGATGTATTCAATGATTCCAAGAAGTATATTTACATTGCTCAAAAGCAGGAAATGATTTCAATACTATGAACTTCCTTATGGCTCAGAATGTCTCTGTTTCTAAAAACATATGGTACCAACTGATATAATTGTTTGCTCAGCGAATTGAACTTCTTAAACTGAAAGTAAATCCATTCTTGACATTTATCATGGCTCAGAAATGCTGTTTCCAGAGCATCTTTTGATATACTGTACCGGGACAGCTCAACTGATACCAGGTGATATTATCTTTTTGCTCAGCGGATTGAACTTCTTAAACTGGAGGTAAATCCATTACTAAAACCTTTATCATCTCATAATTCCTTTCTACAGATGTTTTGGTGAACTGGAAAATGACGCCTCCAGAAATTCCTGGAGATATACTTCTCTTACTCAACGGATCGTAGGTCTTCAGTTGAAAGCAATTTCAGTACTGCGATATTCTTTATGAAAAGAAAAGTCTTAATGTACAGAACATATTAAGACGTTCTGGATGCTTCCAAGTGAATTTAGAAGATATTATTTTTTTGTCAACGAATGGGACATCTCAAAACTAAAAGCAATTACAGTTATGCGGCTTCCCATAAGATTATAGGCGAGCTGGTCTAAGAGACCACCGTTAATTGGTACATGACGTCTCCAATAATTCTAGATTGTATTCTTTCTTTACTCAACGGATGGAAAATTTTAAATTGAAATCAATTCTACTTCTTTGGATTTCTTCATAACTGAAAGAGTATAATTTTCTAAAAGATTTTTAAGCGTGCCGGGCCATGACGAATTTAATGATTTCAATGGCTTACCCTGCAGGTGGAACATCTTAAATTGAAAGCAATTACAATAATGTGACCTTCCTTATAATTTAGTGATCCTCTGTTTTCAGGACAACTTTAGGGGAGCTAGATTATAAGACATCTATTTACCTCTGTGGATATTGCTGTATTACTGCAACATGATACTCCCAATTATTGCAGGTCATATTATTCTCTTGCTCAAAGGTTGTACAATCTTATTTAATATTGTTTTTTCCGGTTGCTTCTAAAACCTTTTTCAAATTTAAACTTCTGACGTCTCCGCCTAAACTCTGAAACTTTATTTACTATTTATTTGTTATCTATTTTATCTGAATAGGTGCAGATAGATTCATCTATCGTCCGGTTCACACACCAACCTGGTCTTTTGAAAAGAAGTAGGTAGCTCCTTACGTCTTAGTAGCTTTATTGTCTTGTTTGGGGCGAATTGATTAAAAAAATGCAATGTAGCTCTCCTCAGGTAAACAAGAGTTTCTGTTTCCAGATTATTTACAGATCTTATACCTCCAGTGAGTACAAGAGCATGATGGGGTAATAAATAGATAGCGGATTGGACTGAGTAATCGAAGAGCCGAGTTCGAATTCCTGTCAATTCCATTACATTCACTTACGTGCTAAAACCTTTGGGAAAGGCATGAATCCTCTTCTTCACCCCTCAGCTATGTGTAAATAGCAGGACTGACCGGGTTCTATAGCCTTGTATGGCAACTAGTCTACCGCAGAAAGAAATGGCAACCTACTGCGGGAAAAAGATCTGCCTCGTTAGACATGTATCGAAAGATACATGATCACCTAAGCGGTTATCACATATGGCACATAACTGACTGATCTCCAGTGATACTAGGGCATTTCTCAACGAATGGAACGTTTTAGATTGCACTGTCACCTTCCACGTGTTTTAAAGAGTTTCTGATTCCAGAACTTTTTTTTAAGCAAGCTGGATCACGAGGCCTCCAACTACGTTAGTGGATATTCTATTTTTACTCACAGACTCGACTCCAGTGAGTCGGTGACTCATAATCTTGTCTTCTACGGATGGAACGTCGGAAACGGAAGAAAAAAAAAGATTTTCACCTTTCTCACGGCTGTTTTCACATATTTTTAGTTAAATACGTTCAGCGAAAAGCAATCCCAGTACTGTGTCTTTCTTCATGGTTCAGTGATTCTCTACTTCCAGAATAGTTCTATGTGATCTGAACCATGACGCCTTCAATAACTTCAGGTGATATTCTTGCCTTTCGCAACCAATGGAACGTCTTAGACAAAAAGCAATTCAAGTGGTGCAGCCTTACTCGTCACTAAAAGAGTCATCTTCCGCATCTTTCTCCAGTCTGGACTTTGGCAATTCTTATTGCGTAATAGCTTCTTGAAAGTTTTAGTATTTCAAATCGCATGGCCTCCACATATTTTTAAAGTTCTAATTTTTTTTTTTTGTTTTTTTTTTTTAGATATTTTCTTCATGTCCGACATCTTGAAATTTTTCGGACTGACCAACAAGCCCTGAAAAGCTTTTGTTTTATTATTCCTTCAAATTTTAGCAAGTAAATTGGGCCAAGAATTTTTCTGAATTTCCACGTATTAACAGCAAAAACAAATGTGCATTTTTCCTTTATGTATATCAGAGATAGCTAAAACGGCTGACACGATTATTAAAATTTATCCAAATGGCCAAACATCAAGAATGAAACCGGAAACTTTTCAGTATCGTCCTCGGAGATTATTATTCTTTTTATACAATATTATCATTCATCTTATTAGTATAGTATTTATTAATTTATATATAATTTATATGTAATTTATATATAATTTATATGTAATTTATATATAATTTATATATAATTTATATGCAATTTATATGTAATTTATATATAATTTATATGCAATTTATATGTAATTTATATATAATTTATATGTAATTTATATGTAAGTTATATATAATTTATATGCAATTTATATATAATTCATGTATAATTTATATGTAATTTATATGTAAGTTATATATAATTTATATGTAATTTATATATAGTTTATAATTTATATGCAATTTATATATAATTTATATGCAATTTGTATATAATTTATATATAATTTATATGCAGTTTATATGTAATTTATATGTAATTTATATATAATTTATATGCAATTTATATGTAATTTATATATAAATTATATATAATTTATATGTAATTTAATATTGGATATATATCCATGCACATGCTCATGCAGAATGTGATACAGGGTCGTATTTAAAGAGAATTTCGTCGCCGTAAGTAAGTTATATGTAATTTATATATAGTTTATAATTTATATGCAATTTATATGCAATTTACATATAATTTATATGCAATTTGTATATAATTTAAATATAATTTATATGCAATTTATATGTAATTTATATGTAATTTATATATAATTTATATATAATTTATATGCAATTTATATATAATTTATATATAATTTATATGTAATTTATATGTAATTTATATACAATTTATATGTAACTTAATATTGGATATATATCCATGCACATGTTCATACAGAATGTGATACAGGGTCGTATTTAAAGAGAATTTCGTCGCCGTATAAAAATCGATTCCCCTCGATACACTTGCTTTATGGAATGTCCCAGGCGCTGGATAAAGAACCAACCACCTGACGGTGAGACAATGCCGGGCGTGGGGTAGCTCTTTGAGACTGGAGACTAAAAATCAGCTCACCCCCCAACACGGCTTCTTATCAGTATCATCGTGTTTTCTTTATTCGTTAAACTGGCCATTCTTAAAGAAAGCAAAACATTTGGAATGTAACGGAGATTGTTTAGCGTCTAATGTCATTTCCGCGATTGCTGTTCACGATCATGATTATGAGCCATGTAACCCTTTAAGGACGTAGGGATACCACCTGTACTGCAGTAGTAGCAGCTGTGGGGTGTCTAGGGCAAGAGTGTTTGACAAAGCCCAATCCTATCCAGACTGGCTTTGAATTCAGTTTTCCTTCTCCTAGAATGGTTGCCAACCAAGGCTATAGAGCCCGGTCTTTCTTGCTAATTACCCATACCAGTCTCAAGGGTATTTACGCTTAAGTGAAATCAACTAACTCGATTTGAATTCGAACTCGTCTCTGCGATTTCTTATTCCGAGCCGCTATCCATCAAACCACTACGAATCCATTGCACTGCGCTTTCAGTTACCATGCGGTTAACCTCCAGGATATTTTAACCTTCTTATTGATAAAGAATCACATTAAAATATTTGAAAAGGAAAATATTTATTGAAAAGACGCAGGAATACTATGCTACGTCGGTGTGAAAGTGAATGAAGTCGAGATACCAGGTCAGAACCGACGGCAATTTTACTGAACATATGGAATATCTTAAATTGAAAGTGGTTGTTGGGAAAGTGGCTGAAGACGAGATCCGATATATATAATATAATAATAATAATATTGCTGATTCTTGGAGTGTGCATTTGTCCAGAATAGATACATAACAGAAGCACCATAGCTGATGTGGCAGTAATATCATAAGCGCGGACTGATGGTAGACTTATAAATTTACAAGACATATTCGAGTGAAAAAGATTGTCTACGACGATACAGTAAAAAAAAAAAATTCTAAGCATCAGACCGAGCAATTTACTCGATACGATCACTTCAATTTATATCAGTGGAAAACGTTCAACTAAGAAGGTGCAACGAGTTATTCACCTGAGTTGATTTCATTCAGTCTGATAGAAAAGATAAAAAAATGGTTCTCTAAAGTGGTTAAAAAGGAAGTTTAGTTTTGGAAGTGTTAAAATTAATAAGTCATTTCTTGTCATAACACACTCGTTTTTTTTTAGATCAGATACCAATTTAAATTTATCGAACCTATCAGACTTACAATTAAGACAGGAGTAAATAGTTGAATCATTGGCATAGACACTGAACAGAGAACTGATGATATGAGGAATTTCATGGATAAAATTTAGAAACAAACTAGATTCGAATATAGACACCCATATTTATGTAGAAAGATTTAGACAATCGGCCATTCTAGATAACCTTCATTTCGTGAGTGGATAAGATTGTACCAAATCAAAAATCCGACCAAAAAACATAACACTTCAATTTGTGAAGAAAACTACTGTGCTAATACCTGTCAAACACCTTCAGGATATTTAAAGCAACAGCTCAAGCTTCACCATTCTTATCTAAAGCACGTCAGACTCTTTCAGCAATAGCCATCAACACATCAGAAGTTGATCTTGAGAAGAGAATAACATATTGTCTGATGAGAGATCACATGATCTTAACTAATTCGTAATTGATTAGTGACTCTAATATTTTGTCAAAAAGAGGTCGATAATTTGAAGGATCAAACAAGTTCCTAAAATAGAGACTACAGAAGATTATTTCCAACAACCTTAGAAAATAAGAAAATTGCCCTCTATCAAGAGAGTACCACACTTCACATCTATTTTCAGAGCCGGCAGAAATTAGCACAGCCTGGTTGGGGTGTTCTACTACACTCACTTTACTCACCTAACTTTGCGTCTTCGCGTTTACCACTTACTTAGACCCGGACCAAATTCACATTCCCTGGAAGCCTTTAATCACCAAGAAAATTTCTAGGTTCTTCTGGTATGGTATTATGAAGGTGACTCATACATAGCGAGAAGTTGTGAAACAAAATGACACATCGGTGGTGGGATACATCTAAATATTGTTTTTGAAATTCACTTAAAAAGCTACATTTGTTTCAACTCGATAGAAAGAAAGAGAGAGGGGGCAATCAAGAAATTTGTATCTATTTAGAGGGTTTTGCAAGACAATCTCAGTAAATCTGGAATTATCATTAACTGTTATTACCACCCACCTCTTCTGACCTATATGCCTTCATTTTTCATGAATCAATTTTGATGCAAATATTCATTTAC
This sequence comes from Acanthosepion pharaonis, assembly GCA_903632075.3. Lineage (NCBI taxonomy): Eukaryota > Metazoa > Mollusca > Cephalopoda > Sepiida > Sepiidae > Acanthosepion > Acanthosepion pharaonis. The sequence continues at coordinate 692,210 of CAHIKZ030005285.1, read as the reverse complement.
TAAACTGAGTCAAAATAGTCATAGACAAACAATTCAAACCTAATAATCATTACAAAATTTAATTAAAAGTATTAAATCCGCAATTATGTATCAGTTCTACTCATATGCGCCATGCAACTTCATTATGTGGGCGACTATGGTTCTTCACAATTTCCTGTCCTCTGTAGCGCTTAGTAAATTTTATCTTTTTGCTTACTCTCCTAATCTGTGGTCTACCAAGCATTTACAAAAGCTTGTGATGTAGATTAAGCGTTGTTTTCTTCTGTCCCGCTTGCCTTCAATGCGTCCTATAAGTGTTAAGTTTTCTAAGCCTTCTTTCCTTATGTGCTCTAGAAATTTCAACCGTCTCATTCTGGTGTTAAGTATAAGTTTCCTTTTTTCCATCTTATCTAAAGCTACGTCATTTCTCACCTATTCAGTCCATAATATCCTCATCATCCTTCTGTACAGCTACATTTATGTTGTCTCAAGTTTCTTTATCTGTGAAGAGGTGATTCACCATTCATTGCCATGTAGGAGGAACGATATTCCATATCAGTCGAGTACCGTTTTCTTTGTTTCTAACGAAATTTTCTTGTTTCTGAGTTCTTTGCACATCTTTTGGAAGACATCTTTCGCTACTCTAATACAGAAATATATATTAATATAAATATAGAAAGAAACATCATATTCGTATTTTAACACGCTACAAATGTCATTTACACTATTTATATTCGAAAAGTTTGTCCTCATCTTTGTTGTAATTATCACAACGTTTCGGCGTTTGTGCCCCCACTCGACCTTCATCAGGTGTATATCGATCTAGGTAATCTATAAAGAATTCTGAACTTAACCCTCTATTTAATCTATAGCGGTAGAGTGTTCTCGTTCCACTTCCCATGTCTCGGGATATCTGGTATAGTTCTTATTTTTAGTATTGCTCAGTTATTGCTCGTTTCCGCTGAGTCCAAATACACACTGCCCGGTCCAGAGATTGAATTGCTATATCACCAAATTCATGAACCCAAGCTTTTATCCACTTGATTATTTTCCCGTGAGACTCAACAGCCGAAAAGTCGTGATAATGATGATGACAATAGTCCGAATATAAATAATGCAAATAATAATTCCTCAGCACAGACAAAAAGGCAAAAAATACTATATATTTTAAAGTAATTATTAATAGTGGTTCCAGCCACGCCCCTATATGTCAATAATATTAGATATATCTTATTTTGATCTGTAATAAAACATCATTTGGACAAATATTGAATTTATATTTGTAACTCATTCAATAAGTGATGATTTAGTCTTTGTTTCCTTTCTAAATATCTTTAAACATATTATACTTGATTCTATCACATTGGATTATCTATTTTTACATATTACTTTATGGTTGTTTTTTTAAATTCCTAGCACCATTTCATCGAGAATTATAAATATTTTTAAAATATTTTCTTCACAGTTGGTATCTATTTTGGGGTGACATACTAATTATATACTTTGGCCTCACTGAGACAAAACTAATTATAGCTGGAATGTAGCATTCGGATTATAAAAACGGAAAACACGAAAAAAAGTTGCTAGATTCTGATTATGGCACAGAGTGTCTGCCTTAAATACAGTACCTCACTTTCCTCTAAATCTGAAGATAGAACTCTGATGTCTGGGCAATTTTTAAAGTTGGGTTGAATATGTAAAGCTATGTGTTCTCTCTATAAATAAAAATTAGATAGGTAGCTTTTTGGATTTTTTGTGCAAAAATACTGAATATAAACATTATAAACATACAATATGATAAGATTATTTCAGAATAATTCTTAATGTCTATTTTTAATGCTATGTTAATAAGAAAGAAATGGTAATATCTGTTTTTAATGGCATTTTAATAAGAAATGGTAATGTATGTTTTTAATGGCATGTAAATAAGAAATGGTAATGTTTGTTTTAATGTCATGTTAATAAGAAATGGTAATATATGTTTTTAATGGCATTTTAATAAGAAATGGTAATGTATGTTTTTAATGGCACGTAAATAAGAAATGGTAATGTTTGTTTTAATGTCATGTTAATAAGAAAGAAATGGTAATATCTGTTTTTAATGGCATTTTAATAAGAAATGGTAATGTATGTTTTTAATGGCATGTTAATAAGGAAGAAATGGTAATGTCTGTTTTTAATGTGAATTTAAGAAGAAAGAAATGGTAATGTCTGTTTTTAATGCCATGTTAATAAGAAAAAAAATGGTAATATCTGTTTTTAATGCCATGTTAATAAGAAAGAAATAATGTCTATTTTTTAATGCCATGTTAAGAAGAAAATGGTAATATCTGTTTTTAATAGCATGTTAAAGAGAAAGAAATGGTAATGTCTGTTTTTAATGCTATGTTAATAAGAAAGAAATGGTAATGCCTCACCTTCGTAGTGGCTAAATAACGATGTGTTAAAAGCACGTAAGTAATTGGATTCCCACATATTTCTTTGTTACCTGTGAATAACCGTAACTTCTTAAGGAAAACAGAAGAATGCTTATCGGTTGCCTTCTTGGCGATTTCTAATTTAAAGAGAAAAATAAAGGAACAGGAATTAAGAAGACAGATGATAACGATTTTTATTATAGTGATTTTCCAAGCGTAGCTTAGATGTGGCACAAGGCCGAAAGTAAGGGCCACCCAGTGAGGATCGAACTCACTATTCAGTCGTAATTGTTCTAGCGAGACAAGCTTGCTAACCATTACACCACCTCGAGGTGCCCAAATGATTTTTTAAGCACACCTTAGATGTGGCACAAGGCCGAAAGCATGGGGCACCCATTGAGGATTGAACTCACTACTCATTTGTAAAGGTTCTAGCGAAATAAGCTTGCTAAACATTACACCACGTCGAGGTGCCCGTAACGATTTTCATTATATTTAATTTTTTGAAGATTAAAATTGACAGAGAAGCTACAAGCCAGAAGAAAATTCCACACACGAGAAGTGCGAGAAAAGAAACAGAATAAAACTTACGGTTATATCTAATCATTTAAACTGTAAATTGGTTCAGATAGGAACAGACTAATGGAGATAATGAAAATCTTTTCATCTCTGGATACTAATTAATTAAAATCAGTATAATTGAAGGCAAAATGACTTATTTTCAAACTAGTATCTAGTTGCCCTTATCCGCAATGGTCAGTTTAATATGCTTTTAGTCTTTGATATCGGAACGTTATACGTATCAACTATAATCTCCCCCTTAATAATTTTTACTTTTTTATGTCAGAAATTATATAAGGAAAAATATATTAATAGGTATTTTATCCTAAGTCGACTTTTTACTCCTTGTAGTTCGAGCAGTGAGATTCGTTTTTAATTGTTCTATCGCATAACATTACGGTGGCCTTTAGAAAGTTAATAAGGTATCTGATCTTATTTGGTCTCCTAATAAAGCCTTATCTGATAGAGTAAAGATATGTACTTAGTGATTCATGTACTGTTAAAACCATAGCAAATATGTCTTGTAACGCACAGGGACATACATACACACACACATAAGAATCTCAAGTCCCAAAATTGTCCGTCTTTTTGCACTGCCATTGAGTTACTCCTGTAAGAACTACAACCATACGTCTATCTTCAAAGCTTTTGCCAAAAATAAGAAAGAAATGGTAATGTCTCACCTTCGTAGCGGCAAAAAGACGATGTGTTAAAAGGACGTTTGTTTTCAGCTATTATTTGAAGTACCTTTGCTCCTCGGCATATTAATCATTTCATCACCAAGCAAGGCGATAATGCCACTAAGACGCAAGGGGTTACTGGGGATGAAAGAAGGAACTGGAAACCAAATTCTAAACAGAAAACAAAAGACAAACTTCTACTCCTGCTCAAAAGACCGCGAAGTAGTGTAGACTGTACGCCACTCTTATTGAGAAGAAGAAAAAATAATTAGTAAATAAAATTTCGGAGTTCAAGCAGAGATGTTAGAAGTATAGAGTTGAAGTCGACTTCAGAAGGAACCGAAAACCCAATCCTAAACAGGAAATAAGGGATAAACCTCTACTCCTGTTAAAAAAAAAAAAAGAAAGAAACAGCTACGGGTTTGAACCAGACAATATTGTTATTGTTTTAAAAAAATGATAATTAGAATATTAATAACACTTAAATGATAAAATAATGAATTTATTTATTTTCTTTTTTCTTGATAATTTACAACAAAAATATTAAACTATTTATTTATTAGATTTTTTATTTACAAGAATAATTTTATATTCACAACATTCTAAAAACTAATAAAATTGTATTAAAACAAATGCAATGAGTTATTTACCATTTACCATTTTATAAAAAATAAATATAAAAATAACTTTTCTTCATAAATTTATAAACATTTACTAAATTATAAAAATATGTGAAAACTAGAAGGAAATCCTGATTATTTACCATTTTATAAAATTTGAATGGATTGGCAACCATTCAAATAAAAAAATCTGTCCAAATGTTCTTTGGACAAGAGCGCTTTGTAATAATCAATTAATGATTAAGGGACAGTATAAAGCTTTTTTTGTATGTTCGAACATGCAAACATTTATATAGCAATAAGAATGTTTTAATTTCCGAACATAGCCAGCACGCTGTGGCCATGTTCATAATTGTTATTGCTGAGAGTTGATTTCTTCCAGTATTTTAACCGTTTTATGTATATATAAATAAGATTAAATAAATTAAGGACAAATGGGTCAAAACACAGTTTTCCCTCTTCACATACAGGGTGCGATGGATGAATTGCCACCTAAATTACTAAAAATGAAAATAAAACTAACATCTCATTTAACAGTGGTACTGTTTACTTTAATCGGAAACACTGAGGTCAGAACTAGTTTTATTGTATTCAGAGATTATTGCTATTAAAACCTCTAGCAAAATTATGGAATCACAAAACTTGCAGGATGTTTATCCAAGCTTTTACTACGCGGCAAATAAATAGATATTAGAGAAATAGTTCTCTTATTTTAAAAAATTAATAATAGAACTTTCTGGTTCCGTCAAGTAAATCTCAAAATAAATTAAAGAGTCTTTTTCAGATCAAGTAAAATAAAAATCATGTAAGCATCTGATCTTGAAGAAAAAATTACATTAAGGTTTTAAATATGTAAATTACTCTGCAATTTACAAAATGCTTGCAGACTATAGTTAGCAGCTGTGACTGACTAAATGAACGGACACTCGGCCTCAACAAGAGAAAAAAGCCACTAATAATAAAACTCCATTAACAAGGAAATCCAACATGGTATAGAGCAAATGATAATAGTTATTATATAAATAAAATGAATGTGCAAGTATTGTTAATGTTATCGGTGTAGAAATTTGAATCAGTGAACCATGTTCAAATTCCGTGTTCATCTTATGAATTTTCGCATTAACGCTCTTGGCAAAGGCATGAATCCGTACGTTTTCTCTCCTGCACTATCGGTGGATTAAAGATCAGGGGAGACTAAATTCTCTAGCGCACTAGGAAACTAGTCTGAGAAGAAAAAAAATGAATTCCAAACCATGAAGAACGTTTCAGGTAGCTCCATTATCTTTCCGAATAGTATGGCAATTCACAGATCATTAATAAAAGGAGTCTGTGGAAAGCTAAAATCTATAACCTGAAAATACATGGCATTTAAAAATATGAAACAAGCTACTTGTTAAATATTAGGATTGACTGGGTTCTCAAGTCTTAAATGGCAATCAGTCTCTGAAAACCGAGGCTGAATTCCAAACCAAAATGAGAAGGCTATAAAAGAAAAATATACAAGATGGCCAAAGAAACGAAAGCGTCAGGAAATAAAACTTAAAGTAATGCCTTCAAAATGAATCATATTCCAAAGAAATAAACCAAAATATGGCGGAAAACAGGTGTCAGTATTTGAAAGACAAATGTAAGATATTGGTTGAATGAAATAGAATATACATAAATACAAAAATTATGTAATGAATATCAGCACGGGATGAGAAATCGGAGAGCCGAGTTCGAATTCCATTTGAGTCTGGAACATTCACTTATGCACAAGAAAGATATGGATCCATATCCCCTTCCTCCTCCAGTTATGGGTTAAATAAAAGAACAGACTGGGTCATATAGCCTTGTTTGGTAATCAATTTACAATAAAAAGAAATAACAACTTCAGTCAGTCGGTTATGATACACGCTTAAGCGATCATGTATCTTTCGATACATGACTGACGAGGAAGATTTTGTTCCCGCAGTAGGTTGCCATTTCTTTCTGCGATACACCAGTTGTCATCCAAAGCTATGCCCGATTTATCCTGCTATTTACCCATAGCTGGAGAGGAGAAGAAGAGGATTCATACCTTTCCCAAGGGTATTAGCACGTCAGTCAGTCAGTTATGTGCCATGCATGATACATGCTTAGGCGATCATGTATCTTTCGATCTGACGAGGCAATTTTTCCCGCAGTAGGTTGCCATTTCTTTCTGCGATAGACCAGTTGCCATCTAAGGCTATAGAATCCTCTTCTTATCCCCACCCACACCCACCAGGGAGAAAAAGAGGATTCATACATTTCCCAAATAAGTGAATGTAATGGATTTGACTGGAATTCATACTCGGCTCTCCGATTCCTCAATCCGAGCCGCTATCCAGTACTTCACTGTGCCTCCTTATAACAACCGACTGTGGGAAACTATTCTCCCTTGTGAGTCGTAATTCGAAAGAGACATGGTTGCCCAAGCGTGTATCATGTATGGCACTTGATTGATTGACTAACTGAATAAAAAATGATAATGAAACACCTAAAGATGACTTCTTGATGTTATTGGCTTGAGGAGATGACCCCAGCGTGTGACACATTTGGAAAAATGACTAAAAACCGTACCACCAGCTGAGTGGAAATCCGGTACTATTTGGGAGCCGTACATAATTGTGCTAGTACAAAGTCGCAAGTCATCGTGGCCAAGGGTTTGAACGTACTGGCCTTGTTCAAAATGATAATCATGCCAAAGTCTGCTCTGTGGATGTGGAACAAAAACAAATGTGCCCGAGTAGATGTCTGTAATTTGCAGGCAGGCATAATCGGATACGAGCGGCCAGCCATTATATATTATATGACGAGTCTGTGTTGGCCAAGGTGATGATACTCTGGCACTTCTACCTGATGCTCATCCAATTAAAAACAGAAAGATGATTCACTGAAGGAAAAAAAAAATTCTCCACTCATTTATGATATTGAGGTGCAATGTTAAATAAAAATTATCCCCGGAATCGATACTTCAAATATTCAAATCAACCATTCGCCCTTGCATGGAGTATTGTTGCCATATATGGTCTGTATACCTCGGAGTTCTTGACAAGATCCAGAGACGGATATGTAATGTAATTGGCCCTGATCTGGCATCTCGTCTACAGTCACTCTCTCACAGACGCGCCATCGCCTCTCTCTGTCTTTTCTACAAATACTTTCATGGTAATTGCTCCGATGAGCTGCTTTCACTGATTCCCAGACTCCATGAATTCAAGCGCCCTACGAGGCTGGCATCCAGCTCCCACCCTTAAACTGTAGAAATTTTTAAATGTAGTGTGGAACACCCTTCCCAATTACTGTTTCCCTGAGAGCTACAATCTCTAACTATTCAAATGTAATGTCAATCGACATCTCCAGTTACCTTGATCTACCCACTATCCCTCTCCTCATCCTTTCTTCTATCACTCCTACCTGCTCTCGCTCCAAATCTTCTGCAACCCCCTGCATCCTAGTGGCTTCACGCCTTGCTCGGGGGAGGGGGGGAATTCTTAAAAAAAACGCAGATTACATAACAATCAGTACCTAAGCAACCTTTACACGAGAATACAATGAATTTTGGACATTTTTCATTTTATTGATAGAAAATTGGCAAGAAGACTTAAAGATCTTCTTTAGGAAAGACATATGGACATCAAATAGACTGGATCTCAATCAAGTAGACATTTTATGACTAAAATATTTTTTTTGAAAGCTATAAATTAAAGAATCGTTTTAAAAAATGTCCATAAGCATAGCTATCCTGCTAAGTTCATCTACTAACTACTATTAATGAAAGATGAAATATTACATTACGTACTGAGTAAAAGTATTCTGAGCTCCATCCTGCTAAGTTCATCTAATAACTACTATTAATGAAAGATGAAATATTACATTTCATTACGTACTGAGTAAAAGTATTCTGAGCTTTATTAAAAAAAAATGTCAGCGCCAAAGACCAAAACATCCAAAGAGGATGTGTCAAACACCGTTCGAGAAAGATGACGATTTTCTAAACGTAGCTTAGATGTGGCGCAAGGTCAAAAGTATTGGATCAAACTCACTACTAAGTTATGATTGTTATAGCAAGACAAGGTTCTAAACATTACACCACTTGGTGGTATCCCTTGCTTTTCTAAACGTAGCTTAGATGTGGCACAAGACTGAAAGTATTGGTCACCTAGTGAGAATCAAAGTTACTACTCAGTTGTAATTGTTCTAAGGAAACAAGCTTGCTAACCATTGCACAACGTCGAGGTACTTCTTGTTTTTCTAAGAGTAGATTAGATAGGGCACAAGGCCTAAAGTATGTTGCATCTAGTAAGGATCGAACTCACAACTCAGTCGTAATTGATTCAAGAAGACAATCTTGCTAACCATTACACCACGTCAAAGTACCCAATCGGAGAAAGATGGAACCAGTGTAAAACAATAAAATATTGATTTAATTCATTTTCCGATTTTATGTATAATTGTCATTTTTCTTTCAGGTCTCTCATTGGGAGGGTTCTGAGGAGCGTGAAACCACCTCTTAATTGCTGGCGCTCCCAGGTCCACCCTGACTCGGGGTGGTAGTACCTGTTAGGGTCCCAGTTATGGGCAAATAGTAGACACCCAAACTAGTGTCAAAGCATGAAAATAGAAAAATACATTTGACAGAATTGCCACCAATACGTTTTTTTAATTACCAAAAAAATAAAATTTCGGCATTTAATGGCCGATTTTTCATTCCATATTCCTTAAAACTTTGTCGTTTTTTGTCCACGGACTTCCCAGCATCCTCCTGTAGAACCACATTTCTGTTGTCCCCAGTTTTCTCCTCACCTCTGAATAAATTGTCAAGCAGTCATCTAATAGGACTTATATTACGTAGAAGTTTAGTTTGTTTATAATTAAATTTATGTTTCTCAATATTTTGCTTTACGAAAGGGTTTTGGATTTCAGTATGATATCTCCATACAGTTTTAGAAGAAAAACAGTAAATAGAAACCTTATATAGATCGTCCAAGTGTTTATTAAATGTGAAATTCCCTGAATGTCTTATATTTTTGGCTTTGTGGTAGAAAATATTAAACTTAATCAATAATCACAGTTACTCGTGATAAGCAGTGAATGGATTTTTCTGACATTTCTGTTATTATTATTATGGTAATTATTATTATTATTATGACGTCGCACATTGGCGTAGTCAGTGGAAATTCTTGAGACATGATGATTACAAGATTCCTCATAACGCAAGAACATTTCATAGAATCCTCACAAACTAAATTATTGTACTTTTCGACATGACTACAATATTTGTCCTAGTTCTAATTTTTTGTAAGCGCTTTTTTAATTTACTATGTGGTGTTCCAAGCGCACTTATGACGACAGGAATTAGTCCTATATTCATTTCCCATAGTTTCTTCAAATCACTAGCCAGATCCTAGTATTTTTCTATCTTTTTAGTATCATGTATCAAATAGAAGAATTATTTGACACTTACTCTATTTGACACTCCTATCTATAACGATAAGGTCACGTCTTCGTGTTTCAATGACATGATCTGTCTGGATCGAGAAATCCCATAATATCTTGTGAATTTTTTTTCTACCACTGACTTTGGCTTATATTCATTCCACATTGAAGCCATATTTACAGCATACTATGTATTCTCTTATCTACCAAATCGCTTATATTCCTTCTGTACCAACCCAGGATACTCGCCGAGTTGTGTTTAATCGTTTTACAACCTTGCTCACACTTTCTGCATTTGTTTTCGTCTTATAATTTGTCTATCCTGGCCTTGTTTGCATAGCCTGCAACTTTGCTACAAATATGATTCTGTTTCTTTCTTTATAAAAACTAACATTTACCTGAAAAAAACTCACACGTTCAGCAGTCGTCTGTCTGTTGAAAAACAAAACAAATTGACCATAAAACTTTGCTTTTTTCTTTTTTTTAATCATTTCACCCAAAGCAAGGTAACAGAGTCACTAACACGCTATTGTGTAAGAAAGAATATAAGGAAAAAGAAAAACATTATTACGGGGCGAAAACAATAAAAACACAAGAATTAAGAATACAAAAGATAGTGAATGACATTACATTTAGTTTTTTGAAGATCATAGTTGAGTAGGAAGAGACTTTCGTAAACGAGAAATGAGAGAAAAGAAACTTTTAACAATGAAATTTACCGTTACATCTAGCTATTTCAACTGTAAATTGAAGAGACCTGCTGCCAATCTTGTACCGTGCTTAAATTCATAGAGTCTAGGTAACATAGAAGCAAGTTCATCAGTCTGGTTATAGCTAACCATATCTATCTACCTCACTCCGTTCATATCTATCTATCTATCTATCTATCTATCTATCTATCTATCTATCTATCTATCTATCCCTGTCTGTTCCTATCTATCTATCTATCTATCTATCTATCTATCTACCTCACTCCGTTCATATCTATCTATCTATCTATCTATCTATCTATCTATCTATCTATCTATCCCTGTCTGTTCCTATCTATCTATCTATCTATCTATCTATCTATCTATCTATCTATCTATCTATCTCCGTCAGTTCCCATCTATCTATCTATCTATCTATCTATCTATCTATCTATCTATCTATCTATCTATCTCAGTCTGGTTATCTATCTATCTATCTATATTAATATCTATGTATGTCACTCTTTTCATATTTATCTATCTATTTATCTATCTATCTCTTTCTGTTCATATCTATCTATGTCTGTCTACCTATCTATCAATATATATATATATATATATATATATATATATATATATATATATATATATATATATATATAGAAATTTTGAAAAAAACAAACAAAAATCCTTAAATGTAGTTAAAATGAAAGAAATGTCGACGTCCGACGTTTCGGTTTAATAAACCTTTTTCAAGACAATATTCATCAAAATACAATTCAGTTCAATATGACAAATACGATGGACATAAAAACACAAGTCTTATTCAGAACAGATAACTGAAAATTTTAAAATGATCAGCCTTCCGTCTAACATAGTCACGCCGTCGTCACATGGGCGACGCTTTCATAACGTATTCCTAAAAGTTTGTGATAATTCTGTCGGATTTATATCCATTTACACTTGCTTATATATATATATATATATATATATATATATATATATATATATATATATATATATAATATATATATCTATCTATCTATCTATCTATCTATCTATCTATCTATCTATCTATCTCTCTCCCCTCTGTATATATATATATATATATATATATATATCAGTTCATATCTCTATCTGTCTCATTCTCATCAAATCTATCTTTATTTCTATACATCTAATTATCACACGGTTCTATTTTGATACTAATTATGAGCCCTCTGTTTTAATTATCATGATTAATCAAGCCAAATTTAATAAGTCTATCAAATGTAAAAATTATTAATAGTTGTTTGCATTATATTCAATATGAAATCAAAGTTTTTAAATAAAAAAGAATGCCTTACATTTAGGATATAAAGAAGATATATCGGTTTGTGTTTTTTTTTTGGGGGGGGGTATTTTAGGGGGTTTTCAGTTATTTATTTTTATTTTTCGTTTTTTTTTTGTTTTTGTTTTTTTTAATCTTACTTATTGGCGACGCAGTAAAACCTTCAGTATTTTAGTTGATGGAGGAAGATTATGGATGTCCCTGATAAACGGAAATCAGGACATTGTCATAACTTGATCCGTTAAGATCATTGCACAATGCACAGTAGATAAGAGGTACGGACAGGTCAACCTCTCCTGACATACGAGTAAACGTTTGTGATACGAAGAATAATGTCAAGGACAAGCAGCTGCTGGCTTATCAGCTATTATTGCTATTATTTTGCTTGTTACAAGGTTGCTATAAAGCATTCATGCTATTATTCCTACTGTTAATTGTAGAATAGTAGATACATTATTTTTGTTCCCACAATTGATTAAAAAGAGAAAACTAAATAATGTCAAAATCCTTAATTCAACTCGTGGGGGTTAATTAATTCTAAAAAAATCGAACGAAGACGTTGACTTACATTTTTAATTGTTCAACCATTTTTGTGGTATATTTTATTATTTTCAAGAGGCGTTAGCGTAAATATTTTAAATGTATTATTTCTTTTTACTTTTTTCTTATAAAAATACGTAATGTTTAACTTCGTTATTTTATTATTTGATTTTTTATACATTCTTCTGTCGTCGACTTTAGGCAATAGAAAGTTGATGTTTTATGTATATATATATATATATATATATACCATATGATGATGTGCTTTATCTTAACCATATGATTGGGAAATTACACTGACAAGAGCTAGCTTCCGTAGCATAAGTACTGCTTTTACTGTTTGTTTGTTCTGTTTGTTTTTTTGTTGTTGTTTTTTTGTTTTTTTTTTGTTTTTTTTTTTGTTTTTTATTTGTTTGTTTTTTTTTTTTTTTGGGGGGTCTTCACCGAGAGCAACTTCACCAGGTCTTCAGTTTGTGCAGTTACCTCCACTTTGTCTGCCAAGATGTGTGCCAGTTGTCGTTCTATCCAGGACTATAAAAAAGAAGAATTGTCTCTTTCTTACTCTTTCTGCTCCCGAATATAGTAGCCATACCATGAGAAGCTTCCTCTGTCAGGATTCACTCCCCGGCAGACCGACTACTTAATTCGAAACAAATTACGTGAGCATAACACACAGGCATACACACACACTACGGCTGATTACATGAATGATTTATTTCCCTTTTTAACCGTGTTTATATACGTAAATATAAGTTTCTGTCTCTATGTTGTTCTTGGAATTAATTTTGAAAGTTCTCAATCTAATACGCAATAAGGTTTAAGCACTCACACTAAAAACCGGTGACAAACAATAACTTCGTCCATTATTATCCTATTACACCTATCCTGCTACAAGTTGTTTGTCGTTACAATTCTCGATCGTACTTGTTACTCTACGATTATTAATATTATTATTATTATTATTATTGTCGGTGTTGTTATTTGACGCAATCTATTGGCACTTAATTAGCAGTGGCATAAAGAAACAGAAGGCTCAAGAAATACACTTATTCTTTATCTTAACCTTATGAGTGAAAAATTAAATTGACAACACCATTCGTAATATGCAGTTCTGGTAAGCATTATTCTTAAGAGTCTATGAACATTTTAACGGGATATTAGTTGGTGCCTTTCTTAATTATATCTATTACTCCAGAGCATGATAGGAATTGTCTGTGATTTTAAATTTTCTATCTTTGGAGTTTCAGTTTCAAGATCTTTGTGTTTAATAAATTTATTTTATTCTTTTACAGACATTATTATCTTCTTTCACATGGTTTTCTTTTTCAACCAGAGATCTTTTATTATAGGTGCTCTACATTAAATCATCCGATCTCACACACAGCATATCCTCTGAATTATTTACAGTACCAAGTAACGCAAACTTCTGAAGTGATGGGATACTAGACTTTAATCTGATTGTCTTGAAATTAGAAATTACGAGGGTCATTCAATAAATAAGGTGAATTTTTCGGTGTAAGGACTTCTAATACAGATAGAAGCTTACTTTTTTTTCTTTTTTTTTTTGTTTGTTTTACTTCTTTTTCACATGGATTTAATTTCTTTTGCAGATTAAAAAAAATTTGAGAGTTTTGGCGATTAACAAAGATGGTCGACCAAGAAGCATGCTCCATGATTGAACAGCGGTCAGTTATCAAGTTTTTGGTTGCTGAAGGGTGCAAACCAGTTGGAATTCATAGGAGAATGTCAACTGTGTATGGTGCCACATGTTTCAGCCAAAAACACTGTCTACAAGTGGGCTAAATTGTTTAAAGAAGGACGGAGAAGCGTTGAGGATGAAGACAGGCCTGGGAGGCCTACAGAAGTGAGGTCTCCTGTGGTGATCGAATCAGTCAATGACCTCATTCAGTCTGACAGAAGAACTACTGTGAACTGCTGAGGCAGGTCAAGAAAGACATAAATAACAAACGCAGGGGTCATCAGTCAAAAGGAATCATCTTGCATCATGACAACACAAGGCCTCACACAGCAGCCCAAACGGTGCAGACCATCAACAAGCTGGGCTGGGAACTGCTCCCTCACCCCCCTTACAGCCCAGACCTTGCCCCTTCAGACTTTCACCTGTTTGGTCCCTTGAAAGCGTTCACGAGAGGCACGAAGTTTAAAAGTTACGATGAAGTCAAAGGTGTTGTGAGCGACTGGCTGAGACATCAGTCCAAAGATTTTTACGCTGAGGGAATACGGAAGCTTGTGCACAGATGGGAAAAATGTGTGACAATGCTGGGAGACTACGTTGAAAAAAAAAAGTAAGCTTCTATCTGTATTAGAAGTCCTTATACCGAAAAATTCACCTTATTTATTGGATGACCCTCGTATTACTATTATTCAGAGATTGTCGTTAATTTCTTGATCTGTTCACTCATGAAGGTTGGTGTGGCCCTCCTTAATATGTGAACAGTACCAAGGAGAACGATCTTGTGAACATCTTCTATCTTGAGGTTGCCAAGAATTTTGTTGGTGCATATTTCCATCCTTTTATTGACTAGACCGAGAGCACCTATTATTATTATTACTGTTTTATTTTCTTTGGTTTCTGGTGTATACACATTTCTTTCCGGGTCCCAACCAGAGACCTAAGGTCAGAAATGGCATCATGACATTTTCCACTGAGCAGTTTTGAAGAAAAAAAATCACAAATATTTTACATAGATAAAGCCCTTCTTAAGGTGTGGGATGCACTTGTGAGTACAATTGTTTGTATTTCTTTAAGGTATGGGCTTCCAGGGATTCCTTCAATGAGTCTACTGGAATCTATTTCGAATCAACCCGAGGGCTCTAACTACAATTGGAATTGTTAATGTACTCATGTGCCACATTTTTGAAATTTTGATTTCAAGGTCTTTGTATTTTGTTAGTTTTTTGAAAATCTTCAAAGATACATTGCAGTCTGCTGGGACTACCATATCAATAAAGAGGCATATTTTGCTTTGTGGTCTCTAATCATGATGTCAGAGTGATTAGCTTTTATTGTTCTGTCTGTGTGTATTGTAAAGTCCCATAAATTTGTTATAGTTCCTATCTCTGTAAGCGGGTCTGCGTGGTGTTCATACCAATTTCTTGAAATTTCCTTTCCGTAAGCGGTGCAGATTTTCTAGTACAAATATTGGCCCACTTTGTCACGCCGTGTTTTATATTCAGTGAGTGCGAATATTATTATTATTAGTAGTAGTAGTAGTAGTAGTAGTAGTAGTAATGAGTCAATTGAGCCCTTTTCTAATCAGTCCGAGTGCTCCAACTAGAACTGGAATTATTGATGTCTACGTGTGCCACCTGTTTTAGATTTCCACAAGATCCTTGTAATTTGATAGTTTTTTGAATATCTTCAAAGATACATTGCAATCTGGAGTGACTACCGTGTCAATAAAAAAGCACATTCTGTTTTTGTTGTCTTTGAACAAGATGTATGGGTGATTAGCTTTCATTGTGCTGTTTATATTTCACTGATCATATCTGTAAAATAAAAAAAAACGTAAGATCACAGATATTTTATCGCCTAGCTCCTTCATTGTGTTTTTTTTTTTTTTGTTTTTTACTGATTTTCCAGATCTTATTCCAGAACTCCTAGGCTTTGATAATAGTTGGTATACTGACATCTATCTCTTTGACCAACTCATGGTAGACTTCCTTGATATGTTTTTTGAAAGTATTTGTTGTAGCAGATCTACGGATGATAATTGGTATGTCCCATTCACATAAATACATTAGTAAATACTGTAAGTTGGTCTTCAGTTGGAGATTCGTCTCCAGTAGTGCTAGTCAAACTAAGTGTCCTGAACTAGATAGCTCCAAGGAAATGACTTCATACCTGTTTTCCTGCAAGGAGGCAATTGAATGCATTTAACAGGAAACTAAAACTGTTCTGGTTTAACCTGGAGATGGGAGTTTGTACAGTTTCCTTCCTTAGCAAATATATGCACCTAGCTGCTTTATGATGACCTAGTAGTGTATGTTGACCTTTTGAAGCAGTTCTATAATCATATGAAAACTCACTTCTCTGATCGACACCAAATGACAGTGCAGCACTGATTTGTGGATCACTTCATTGCTAATTCATTTGAAGTTGATATCACCCTATGAGAAGGTTTCATTGAACTTCAAAATACCACAGCAGTTTAAGCGAATTTCAAGCGTGGAAGATACCATAAACTTTGGATGAATAAAGGTATACATAATAATTATCCGCTACTCTGAAAGATATGAAGTTGCTCTTACTCGTTTTCTCACATCTTACTTGGTTGAGTTTGGTTTAAGTCGGGTGATGCTTTTGCTGTCAAAGACTCAATAAAAGATTTACACAAACAGTTAGTATATGACTTACGGTTACATCTAGCCATTTCAAGTGTAAACAAAATCACACCTTGCCTCCAATCTAATTACACGCTTAAATTAAAAGTCTAGGTACTATACAGGAAAGTTCATCAGAATAATTGCCGTGAAAATAATAAAGCACTCACATGCGCATATATACATAAATGTACAAACGTATATATTCATGCACACACACACACACTCTCTCTCTTTCTCTCTCTCTCTCTCTCTCTCTCTCTCACACACACACACACACACACACACACTCTCATTGGCCGTCGAAATGTAAGAACAAACCTGTTTGTTTTGCGTTTTTATTAAAGTCGTTAATGCCTGTTTGTAAAATAGACCTCTTCATATATAAGAACAGAAACTAAACTACACCATTGTAAAACATCACTTTTTTTATTATGTAATTTTTTTATTCTCATCAATTCTCACATTGCATTTCTGACACTTTATTACTTTATTTCCAGTAACCTTTAACGAAATTAACGCTCACCCAAAGGTAAATAGGCCAACTATTGATGAGCATCTTGTCATAAAAGGTGCATTTTCAAATAACTTCTTTTACCTTTAATTTGACTGATTTTAATAACGATTCCACCTCCTTTTATTTTTATATTTATATACCTGTGATAAGGAAAAACTTATAAATATTACTGTTTAGCATGGTGTGTAAACTTTGGCACACTTTCAGTGTTTCTTTCTTGGGCTCACTCACTTATTTTAATATGCATTTTTTATCTTTAAGGGAAAAATTATTTTTTAAAAATACAATATACTTTAGTGTAAACAATATGGTTTTATTGCAGCTGTAAAGAGCTTCAGACAAAGCATAAGGGGTTTGTTTCTGTGGTTGATAATTACACTGAGTGGAAAGACTTTTTCTTTCAGCATGCATCACGCGTTGTGGTTTTAAATCCAGAAAATACGTCGCACCTCTTTTATACAAATACGTGCATCTCTGCACTTGAGAATTTGACAATGGATATTCGTCAAACTTGGTTTATTTCTACACATGACGAAATAAAGAAACCGAGGTAAAACGGTGGGGTAACGACACAAAAGAATAAAGTGCATGTATTGAAAACCAATATTCAGGGTTGGCATATTTGCGGGTTTACCGCCCGCTAACATGGGTATGAAATATGCAATGGCCGCAAACAGAAGGGAAAGCGCGTTTAAATTCATATAAATTCTAAGCTTAGTGCTACACGAAACTAAAATAATGTAAAAATTACGTTGAAGAAGATCTTAGCAAAAGATGAATGCCTAAAAAATCAAATTTCAAATATTAGGTTTTTATCCTGGCTTTAAGCACGAGGTTAATGTTAAATGAAAACTAATGAAAAATTATTATTATTATTATTATTATTATTATTATTATTATTATTATTATTATTATTATTATTATTATTTGTGTGTGTTATGTTTCCTGTTTTGTATCCTGTAGAGCCGGGTTCAAACTATGGTCCTTAGGCCCCCATTATTATTATTATTATTATTATTATTATTATTTTATTATTTGTGTAGTTATGTTTCCTGTTTTGTATCCTAGTAGGCCGATCTTCTAGGGTCCTTAGGCCATTTTATTATTATTATTATTATTATTATTTGTGTGTTATACCTGTTTTGTATCCTGGAGCAAACTGGTCCTTAGGCCCTATACGAGAAATTGATAGCATTTTCCTTTTCTTAACTTATATATTGATGGCACTGTCAAAAATTGTCCATTCTTTTCTTATTAATGCTTATTTGGTACAGCCTCAGTCTTCATTCCACACATCCTGTTAATCTTGATCTCCAGGTCTTTGTATTATTATTATTATTATTTGTGTATGTTATGTTTCCTGCTTTGTATCCTGCCGAGCCAGTTCAAACTATAGTCCTAAGGCCCTATACGAGAATTGTCATTTACGATTTAATTGATAGCACTTTTCCTAGTAGGCCGATCTTCTGGGCAACTTGTATGTTGATGTTACCTCGGACACTGTCAGTAAAATTGTCCATTCCTTTTCTTATGTGGCCCAATGCTCTGATTACTATTGGTACAGCCTCAGACTTCATTCCACACATCCTGTTAATCTTGATCTCCAGGTCTTTGTATTATTATTATTATTATTTGTGTATGTTATGTTTCCTGCTTTGTATCCTGTAGAGCAGGGTTCAAACTATGGTATTTAGGCCATTATTATTATTATTATTATTATTATTATTATTTGTGTATGTTATGTTTCCTGATTTGTATCCTGTAGAGCCGGGTCCAAACTATGGTCCTTAGGCCATTATTATTATTATTATTATTATTATTATTATTATTATTATTATTATTATTATTGTGTATGTCACGAGATTAATGTTAAATGAAAACTGATTACTGGCTTGAATTGAAAAGCTGAATTGATAATCCAGTATTTCATTTGAGGGAGAGATTGGCTTTTCCTAATTATAAATTCATCATATTTATTAATCTTGAATTATACAAGGCCAAATATGATAAAAAATTCTTTATAGAAGATTGTGTTGTCATTTGAGGTAGTCTACATGCCTTGAAAATCAGCATTACAATGTTTGGCTTTTACTTAGAACTAATATTTATTTAGCTTTTTTCAGCCTGAAGCAAACTAGAGAAAACACTTTAGTGAAGAATATTGAGTTGAGACGACCAGCCAATTAATAAGCAACAGGAGTTCTTAGACATTTTTGGTATTCAATGGATCCAAGCACAGAATGCCAGAATTTTTTTAACGTCAGATTTAGATAGATAGATAGATAGATAGATAGATAGATAGATAGATAGATAGATAGATAGATAGATAGATAGATAAATGAACAGGCATAGACACATATATGAACAGACATAGATAGATAGATAGATAGATAGATAGATAGATAGATAGATAGATAGATAGATAGATAGATAGATATGAACGGACTGAGATAGATAGAAAGAAAGAACAGTTTGAGCTGTATTAGAAAGAAAGAAAGAAAGAAAGAAAGAAAGAAAGAAAGAAAGAAAGAAAGAAAGAAAGAAAAGAAGAAATGAATGAATGATAATTAATTACTTTCATTATCTATTTGCAGAGATTTAGCTTCCGACGTCATGGGCTTGTTTTTTAAGTCACATGAATGTTATATGCTTTTTATTAATGAGGTAGTTTAATGTGATCTGCAGATTTGAAATGAACAATTAAGGAATGATCTGTTTTGTCTGTTATTGCTGTTGACCGCCTTTCATCTTCGTTAAACATAGACGTATTTTTAAAAATCAAACCAACGTAAAATAACTAATGAGCAAATTAAATAGTAGAAATTTGTATTTTTGCAACATGTGCGAATCTAATAAAATGCAAAATTTTTTTTTCTTTTTTTTTTTTTATTTGCCGATACACTTCTCTACATATATGTCAATAAATGTAAGCATTTGAATTCGCTTGCGTTGCGTTTCGTCTAATTGAAATTATATTATAATTTTATAAATCTACCTTTTTATTCTAAGATTTCTCCCACTGTATCGAACCGGAGCGCGTCAGCTGGTATTACATCTCTTTCTTATTCTTATTTTTAAATCACTCAATTTAGACAGAATTTAACTAGTGTTGAATAAATCTTCAAAACTATCGCCTTTTTTTTTACTTTTAAAATACTCTGCTTGCAATATATTGGATTTTAATGTAAGGTAATGTATTTTATTGGATAATGTATTAGGTTACATCGTAATGCATTATATTGTATTGCGATAAATTGTATTGAATTACATTGCATTGCAATATATTGTGGAAAAACATTACGTAATTTGTTGTAATGTATACTATTTGAACTTTATAGATTATTTAATCTTCCAAAGTTTTGCCTTATTGTAAAGTATGTTTTGTTAATAGAGTGAAAGATCAAAATTTATTATTATTATTATTATTATTATTATTATTATTATTATTATTAGTTGTGTATATTATATTTCCTGCTTTGTATCCTGTAGAGCCGGGTCCAAACTATGGTCCTTAGGCTCTATACGAGAATTGTCATTTACGATTTAATTGATAGCACTTTTCCTAGTAGGGCGATCTTCTGGGCAACTTATATATTGATGCTACCTCGGACACTGTCAGTAAAATTGTCCATTCCTTTTCTTATGTGGCCCAATGCTCCGATTACTATTGGTACAGCCTCAGTCTTCATTCCCCAATCTAGATCTGAAGGTCCTTGTATTTGGATAAATTCTCGATAATTTTCAAGATGTTTCTTTCAGATGGTACTGCTATATCAATAAGCATACTACACTTCCTGAATTTCCTGTCTTTTATTATTATTATTATTATTATTATTATTATTATTATTTTAATATTCTCGATAGGTTCAAGCACAAGAAGAGAACTGAGGGAAATGTTATTATTATTATTATTATTATTATTATTATTATTATTATTATTATTATTATTTCCTTTGATTCCTGTCGTATACAAATTTTCTTTCCGGGCCCCAACCAGAAACCTAAGGTTAGAAATGGCTTCATGACTTTTTCTATCTCTCCGGACCCTCCAAAAAACTAAGATCACATATATTTTACATAGATAAAGGTCTTCGTAATATGGACGCTGTACTGGTAAGTACAATTTTTTATATATATATTTCTTTAAGGCATGGGCTACCACGAATCCCTTCAATAAGTCTATCGTATCCTTGGCAAATCAATCCTAGGGCTCCAACTAAAACTGGGATTATTGATGTTCTCATGTGCAACATTTTTTGAGATTTCCATTTCATCATTCCTGTATTTTGATAGCTTATTATATTAACTTTAACTTAAGATCAAGTGACAGCAAGGCTATTAAGTAGAGTAGCACTGTCGTCGGTCTTTTTTAGTAATCGGAGTAATACAGTAGTATATCTAAAAAGTTCTCTCTGTTTATTAAATATTTTTTAAAAAGTGTTTTATCATAATCAGGTTAGGATTATGACTTTTGGGGGCTCCTAGACTAATGAACATGTACCTACTAAGACCCTATTCGTCTTGAATATTTTTTAGCGACATTTACATTCTTTTGTACTATTCTACTAGTTATTGAAAACCAAATTAGCACATATTTTAACACAAACGTACTAAAAACAGATTTTTATAAAGTGTATTATAAAAATAAAACAATCAAAATGAATATGGGTTTGACTTATTAATAGTATTTCAGTTTATAGAACTATTTGAAAGTTAAAATATCTAGAAAATTAAAATCACTTTCCACTTCTAAGATCTTGACATTCTGAACTAAATTCAAACATGCTATCTACTTGAAACACAAGGACACAAACTAAAACATTCTTTTCCTTGCTTTGATACCTGCAAAGTCAAATAAATATGAGTTTGTCATCTTGATATCATTTCAGTTTATGAAACTATTTAGAAGTTATAAAATATAGAAAAATTTAAAATCATTGCTTTATAGCCATTTCTAAGATTTAAACATTCTGATTTAAAATCAAACATGTTATCTACTTCAAACACAATGACACAACCTAAAACATTCTTTTCTTTGTTTTGTTTTCTGCAAAAGTCAAATAAATATGAGTTTGTCATCTTGATATCATTTCAGTTTAAGAAACTATTTAGAAGTTATAACATATAGAAAATTCAAATCTGCATATTTAAGCAGCAAGTGTTCTTTAAGGCAAACATTATTAAAAACAACAGACATTTAGTATCGATTACTTTTATTGATCAACTTTTTCAAAATGATAAATAATCCTTCTCAGACAAGGCGGAAATTCAGTCAGAAATTGTCAGAAGTTCATTTCGAAAGAAAAGTACAAAAAATATAGTCCAACCTTTCGAATTTCTTAAGTCATCATCAGGGTATATAGAGACAATTGGTGAGTTTAGTAGAACTAGTATGTTTTGTGACGTAGGCAAAGAGTGTTGTGACATAAGGGAGGTTTGATGTTTTGTGTGTGTGTGTGTGTGTGTGTGTGTGTGTGTGTGTGTGTGTGTGTGTTTTCTGGTATTTTTTATTCATTTGCGGATGCGGGTTCTTAAGCGAGGTAGATAATTGTTTTTATTTATTCATGGTTGTTTTCATTGTACGAGTATTGCTTCAAGGATCATGTCTCTTTTTATAATTTGATTTTATTAGTATTTTGGTACTATTTGTTAATATATGTCTTATGTTATAATGATCCCTATACTAGTTATCAATGCGTTGACTGATTGCACATTGGTCCGATAGCTGGTAAGAAAAAATCATTAAATCATTACTTTATAACAGCTTCAGGATTCATAGCCCTAACCTATTTTAGTCTAATGCATAATCCGGCCTTGATAATTGTTTTACCCTATAACTTTATTGAATAGAATATTTATCGTTTTGCTTCTACCATTTTCATATCTTCTTACTTTCTACAACACTGAGATTTTTATTTTTAGTATCAAGGACATTCACTACGTAAATTCTTCCAGGGAATTTTATTTTTATTTTTTTTTATTTGTTACAATTTTTTTTGATGACATCAGTATATGTCAAGTGTGGCCAAACCATAGCTAGCGAACAACATGTGGCTCTTAATATGCGGATCATTGAAATATGTTGGCTGAGATCCTTTTTTTCATTACAGTTAATATAAAATGTAAATAAGAAAATTTTCAATGTTGTTCATGTCTTGCGGATTTCAAACATTTGAACTTTATCGTATGTAGATCTTACATTAAGCATGTTTGACCACCACTAATATATGTAATTAATTGATATAATAATTGTTGACCATGTTTGCCGTAGTCGTTGAATATAGAAACCAGTGAAGTATCTAATGTGTTCAATATCAGAGGTTGGCAGTGAAGATTCGGAGAAAAAACAAAATGGCTGCCTTTATACACGTCGGATTGAATATTTTGAGCTTTCTGATTGGTTAACCCTTCTCTTGGACTATAAAATGAGTCAGCTCATTTTGGTTGGCTCACTAGCGCAAATATGTATCCAAAAAACTGTAACAATAATAACAACTTTAGTATAGGAAATAAGGAAACTGAACAGAGAATAGACTGCGCTCGGGTTAATTCCGCCCAACACCGCAAGTTGCTGCTAAACCAAAACATTAACCTAAAATCTCAAGTGATATTATTGAATAACCTTGTTAGAAACTTTCATATGGTACCAAACACGTTCAGACTTGTAAAACAAAGAACTGTACCAAATTAAAGAAACACGTCACTTTAATCATATTTCATCTCAAGCAAGGCAATAAAAGCTACTGCAAGGCAAGTGGTTAATGAAAGTGAGAAAAACAGAAAGGAAAATAAATAGTTCTCAAAGAGACAAATGAGTACATTACATTTAAAAAGGAAAAGGCTGGAAGAGAGTACCACAAGTGAGAAGTACGAGAAAAGAAACTAGAGCATAGAACTTACAGTTACAACTAGTAATTTAAACAGTAAAATTATGTAAAACTTTCTATGTATGAGGAATTGACAAGCAGAATAGGAAAGGCTACTGCTGTATTCAAGAAATTTATGCAAAGAGCCTGGGAAAGTGATAAACTTAAGATAAAACCAAGACTCTAATTTATCAAACATAGGTCCTCTCAACACTCCTGTAAAAACGTGGACCTTGTATGCTGGTCAAGAGAGGAGGTTAAATAGTTTTCACATGAGACATTTAAGTAATATTTAAAAAATTAAATGTAAATATATGGTCCCTGATACATAAGTGATCAAAAGTGCAGGCATTCAGTCACTATGGGTTTGAACACGTTGCGCATATGGATAACTCCAGGATTCCCTAACAGATGTCGTACGGGGATCTGTCCGAGGGCACGCGTAACGTTGGACGACCCAAGTTTCGCTTCAAAAAACAGTGTAAAACGTCAATGATTGAATTTTCTATCAATGTTACGAACTGGGATACAGTTGCCCGGAATTGAGTGGAGTGAAGAGCTGGTGTTTTCGCAGGAGCAAAGATCTATGAAGAGAATAGAGTCCAGCGGGCTGTTGAGGCTAGACAAAAACGCAAACGGTGGATGACTCCACAGTATTCTACTACTGTGGTCCTTGTCAAAAACTGTGACGATTGCGCATTGGTTGTTTGAGCTATGAACGGAGCTGTGTCTTAAGATAATTTATTTTCCGCAGCCGATTGTCACCAACGACGAAAAAGTTCATATATATAAAATTGTGAGACCTAGATGACAATCTAGTACTACAATTATATTCTAAAGTCAAGGTGCGCTCCTGGCCAAAATCTTAAGACTAAATACAAAATAATTAAAAAAATATAAAATACTGTTACTTTAATTGAAATATATTTGCGAAACATTTACATTTAATTAGAAAATGTAGTTTATCAACAAACAAGTGAACAGTTTAAGGTTTTAATTGATTAATTTAAGCAAACATTAGTTGTTTTTTTTGTTCTGTTTTTTTTTTTTTTTTTTTTTGCTTGGTCATAAAGATAAGACCTTGTAAATAAAAATAGAAAATACAGAACAAATAAGTCACAACGACAATTTAATATTCAGTGTATCCTCCATTTTTTTTTCTATCTTGTCTTAAGATTTAGACCAGGAATGTACCAATGAGGAAATGTCTTCAGAACAATTACCGTGGAAATATTTATAAAATAGGCAAAGCGAAGCTACGTTACGGCGATGTGAAAGTGATTGAAGCCGAGATGCCAGATCAGGACGATTTTCTTTGAATTTGTCAGGAATCTCTAGATTCATAACAGAAGCACCAAACCAGATGTGACAACAATATTCAATGCACTGATGAACGATAGACTTATAAAGGTGCAAAATTAAAACCAACTTTCCAAATCGCAGTCTTATCAATTGATTCAATATTATTATTACACTTCATGTTCGTGGAAAACGTTCGACCAAGAAATTGTTTCCTGGAGGTTAGCATCAGCCATGCTGATGAAAAGCAAAAATTTTCTTTACGTTAATTAACAGAGAGCAGTTTCGTATTCTTTTATGGGTTGTGTCCATTCAGAATGTAGGCGTTCATGGCCCTCCACATCATCCTGCCTCTTGTAGCTCTTAATAAGTTTTGTCTTTTTATTTCCCCAAAACCATTTGTTCAAGCCCATATTTTCTCTGGCATCCATTTATTTAAGCCCATTAAGTATGTCACACGTTGCCTTCCCCTGTCCCTCTTTTCCTCTATCCGTCCTGTGAGTATCAGATTTTCCAAATCCTCCTTCCTTATTACGTGTGCCAGAAATTTCAAATGCCTCTTTCTGATGTTAAATATAAGTTTCCTCTTTATCTTCCAAACCTCATCGTTGCTCACATGTTCGGCCCATGGTATCCTTAGCATTCTTCTGTAGAACCACATTTCTGTTACTTCAACTCCCTTCTTCATCTCTGATGACATGTTTCGTTTTAAAGGTATTAAAATTAACAAGCTACTTCTTGTATCAGTTGACAACAGAGTGTAGGTTATTTTCGAGATCAACTGCCAAATTGATTTTATCGAAAACTGCGACACTTTGTCATAAGACAGGAATAAATAATTGAGTTGTCACCATAGATACCGAGCAGGGAACTAATGATATTAGGAAGGCCACTGATGAAAATAAGGAGGATTAAAGAAATAATGAGGTGGGGGTGGTTAAAGAATAGTACGCTAGTTGGAAACCCACATTAATGTAAAATGGTCTAGCGGAGTGGCCGTTCAAACAACTTTCATTACGCGATTTGATAAGAAAGATTGAATCGTCAAAGAAATGGCTAGAAAGACCATAACCCTTCAACTTGTGAAGAAGACTAACATGCTAAGCCCTTTCAAACGTCTTTGTCAAATATCTAAAGCAGCAGCCCGGGTTTATCTAAAGCTTAGCGAATTCTTTCAGCAATAATCGTCAACACATAACCAATTTACCTCGAGCAACGAAAGCCCTATTGTTTGTCTGAACGATGACCGTGCGAAGTGAGATGCTTAACCGATATGAAGCCTTTAGTACTTAGAGCAGTAGAAAGTTAATACACTGATAGTTCGAAACGTCAGGTCGAGTTTTAAACAAAAACTACAATTTAACAATCTGGAAAGCTTTTATTGTAGAGTATAGAGAGAACAGGAGCCAGTGCAATAGGCATATTTCTTAACTATTGAAAGACACTATCGAGTTCACATTCTTTTGAGGGGATCTAATATCTGAGATGATAGCAGAGACCATAGACGGAGTAAAAATTCAGTTCTAAATGTATAGTCAGGCAAAGGGGATTTGCGGGTAAAGTATTCTGCTTTACAGGCAGAAGATATTTTTTTCTTTTCTTATGTGCCGTTTGCCTCCACAACTTCCAGTCGCTTGTAGCTCTTAATAAACTTTGTCTTTCTGTTATTCCTTCTAACTGCAGTTACGATATCCATTTACACAAGCTCATTAACTATGTTATGCGTTGTTTTCCTTTGTCTTGTCATCTATCTGTCCCGTGAGTATCAGATATTCCTAGCCCTCCTTCCTCATTATATACCCCAGAAACCTCAACTGTCTCTTCCTGGTTTTAAGTATTAGTTTGCTTTTTTGCTTCCATTTTCTCAAAAACTTCGTCGATCATGTTCGGTCCATAATATTCTTACTATCTTTCTGTTACTTCAACTCTCCTCTTCATCTTTGAGGAGACTGTCCAGCATTCACTGCTATACAGGAGGAGTTTAGTAGTATTTTCCTTTTTTCTAGCGAAATTTGTCTGTTCAAATTTATTGAAGAGAGGAGAAATTGAAGACTTACTATTACTTATTCAACACACTCTTACAAGATTCCCAGTAGTCAAATAAACCAAATTTGTGAGAGACTATATAATCCTTCACCCTCACAATTAACAATGACTTGACCTCTTTGAAGATACGTTTCCACTTATTATGAGGGAGGGATATGTTGTAATCAGGGCTATCATATTGGTATAGACAGAAAAATGATTCCTGTGAACTATAGCAACTGAACGGGCAGGTGTGAACAACCGTGCTGATATCGCACATAGAAATCATAAATGGATCTTGATATCTGTCGCGATATACTGGGATAAAAATATTGTGAAAGTAGAACAGATGAAAATACCAAGACCTTGCCGGAGAAAATCAGAGAAATATACCAAGCAAAATCTCAAATTGTCCCTTTTGCTGTTGGTGCACTCAAAACTATTTCCAGATATCTTTTTGTATATGCAGGAGGCCTTGGTGATACCAAAACATCATTGGAAAGGCACAGGTGGCAGCATTGCTTGAAACAGCTCATGTATTGTAGAATGTGCTCTCTCTCTAAGCTGCGCATAGGAAATCGGATATAATCATTATCACCTGAATGAAACACAAAGAATTCGAGAGGATTTCAATTATACTAATATTACGACTACTACTGCCGCTGGTAGTAATAATAATAATTCTATTATTAGAATAATTCTAGCATTTTGGTATAAGAATATTGTGAAGGTGGAACAGGCAAAAATACCAAGACCTTGCAGGAGAAAATCAGAAAAATATACCAAGCAGCATCTTACGTTGTTCCTTTCGTCGTTGGCATACTAAAGACTATTTCTTGTAATCTTTCTACCTCGCAAGACACATTGAAAATACTTGACATCATTGGGAGTGCGCAAGTGGCTTTGAATTGCTTCTTTACTGAAGAAAGTAGTGTGTCTATAAGCTACAAGTAGGAGCTTTAGACATGAGAATCATTACACGGTCGAAACATTTCAGAGTTGGAGAGGATATCAAATAAAGTAATAATAAATATACAGTGAAGGACTGTATATTTAATATATTATTCTGTAATAATAAATATACAGCCAAGGTAAGAAGGAAAAGAATGCACTTGTTTAATGGGCTAGCAACGATCGGTGTTTTGAAAAAAATCTATTGGATTTGATTGACTACAAGATTTGAACTTGTAGATAATCCAATCTAAGCAACAGGACCTGATTCATCTGACTATTTCCTGTCTTCTGTTCTTAAAAGGAATTTGGAAGAATATATTTTAGAATATATATTTTTAAAGGTCACAGTAGAAGCAATTCGATTTTTGAATAATAATAAAGTAGCTTTGTGATGTATAGATTTGGTAACAAGCTTCAATGATTGAGCAGTCAGGGTTGTGAGGTATGGCAAAGCCACTGTTGGATGGGCAAGAGAACTTATCAAACCAAATAAAAAGGAAGATGATGACTATGAACAGGTTCTTAAAGCATAGTATCAATGTAGTTAGGATTTCTTCTACTTTATGTGCCATCCCCTCAGCACGTAGGTGATCATGGATCTCCACAACTTCCTGTCCCATGTAGCTCTTAATAAACTTTGTCTATTTGTTATTTCTCCTAAACCGTGTTCTTTCATCCATTTACTGAAGCTCACTATGTCATGCATTGTTTTTCTCAGTGTCTCTTGTCTTCAATCTATCCTGTATCATATTTTCCAAGCCAACTTTTCTTATTATGTGTCCTAGGAACATCAACTGTCTCTTCCTAATATCATCTGTTTCCATTTTCTCTAAAACTATGTCGTTGCTCACATGTTCTATCCATGTTACCCTTCTATAGAATCAGATTTCTGTTCTTTTAAGTCCCTTCGTTTTTAAGGAAAAGCCATAGGCTTTACTTACTCAGAAAAGAGAATGAAAGAGGTTTGATAGGGGAAGACGAATGTGTAACATTGAAATGTAATTCCTTGTATGAGTACTTACATAATATAAATTTTCGGTTTCCAAAATGTATACTGTATGAAAAGGTCGTTTTGGAATCAGTAAAGGTATGTGAATCTATTAGGAAAAAGTTGGTGCATGGAAGCAAAAAGCGCACATGTGACAAAGCAGCGGTATATTTTGGGATATTGTTCAATGTTATGAGTTTTGATCCCAAGAGCTGGTCGTTTACGCTATTCTTCACATACTCAGCAATGCAGAAGTCATCATTCAGTTAGAAAGATTTGGCACTGTTCAATTGAGAGGGTCACACATGCCAGTCTTAAGTGATTATCACACTTAGTAATTCCCTGTAGATTTGGGATATGCAGCATGGTATAGGTGAGCCATGGTGGAGTAATGGAATCGGAGAGCCGAGTTCGATTTCCAGCCGAATCCATTGCATTCAATTACGTGCTAATACCTTTGAGAAGGGTATGAATCCTCTTCTTCTCCCCCTAGCTATAGGTAAATAGCAGGACATACCGGGTTCTATAGCCTTGGATTGCAATTAGTCTACTGCAGAAAAAAATGGCAACCTACGGCGGGAAAAAACCTGCCTTGTCAGTCATGGATCGAAAGATGCATGATCGCCTAAGCATGTATCCCACATGGCACATAACTGACTGAGCATGGTATGATGAGTTGAGTTGGATCGTGCCTTCATTGTGCAATTTCCTTTGTTTGACGGTAACAAGAAAAAGAGGTGTTACTCCCACAAGACTCTGATTCCAACTAACTTCTCCCAATCCTTTCTCGATCAACCTTTCTATTCGATCACATGATTCTGAACGTATGTGAGAATCTATTTTAGTTTTCACGTGGAAGTGTTACTGGGGTTGTCATACTGTCTAACTTAATAGTTCTTGTGGTCAGTGACCACTGTTACAGATTAAAAGACAGAGGGGGAGTTTATGTATTATATTACTAGAGAGGTGGATAGAGAGGTTTTGCTAAGTGTAAAATGTGTGCAGTTTAAGGGTTTTGGTTGAATAATAATAATAATAATAATAATATAGTTTCAAAACGCAAAATTGTAGAGCCAGGTTTGAATTCCAGTTAAGTTTCTTATATTAATTTATGCAGAAATAAGATTGGGAAATGTATAAATCTATTTCGGCCCTCATCTGTGGGTTAAATGGCAGGAGAGACTAGGTCCTATAGCTTTGGTAACATACAACAGGACTTCTTCAGTCAAGTTAGCCATGATCACCCAAGTGTGCATGGCACTGAGAGAAGGAAGGAAAATGGCAGGAATAGCAATAATAATAATAATAATAATAATAATAATAAGTATCCTGATGCTACATAAGGCATGACTCTTATGGCTTCTGATCTTAATCTATTGAAGATTACTGGATGAAGTTGGGCTACAGCATGCCATTCAGTATCATAGATATGCATGTCATTTGTCAGAACTTAAACAGTTGGGTATGTCTGGTGCACTGTATAAATAATATATATATATATATATATATATATATATATATATATATATATATATATATATGTATATATATATATGTATATAATTCATAAAGCTAGATTAGAAAGGGCATGATACTCTCCAGAGGATTCCTAGAGATGAAGCAGCTAAAGTGAGTGTCTCACAGGTCAGGATTACTCAACCTGAAAATAATTATAACAGATCACCATCCACAAATTTATGATATGCTTTTATAAAAACTGATCATCATATCACACATATTTGGCTGTGATGCACATACATGATATGATTCTGTTCAAACGGGATGCCTTGATGGCTATATTGGGCATCATATATGCTCTAAAACGCAACAACAACAACAACAACTCTAATAATGATAATAATAATAATAATAATAATTCTATGATGAATGTAGATGGTATACTCTGATCAGACTGGGTGTCATGATGGGTATATTGGGCTTTGAATATTTATACCCCAGCATCATTTTGTTGGCATAAGGCTCTCTCAATCAATAATAATAATAATAATAATAATAATAATAATAATTCTATGATGAATGTAAATGGTATACTCTTATCAGACTGATTGTCATGATGTGCATATTCGGCTTTGAACTTTGAATATTTGCACCCCAGCATCACTTTGTTCACATGAGGCTCTCTCACTCAATAATAATAATAATAATAATAATAATTCAATGATGCATGTAGATGGAATACTCTTATCTGACTGGGTGTCATGATAGGTATATTTGTCTTTGAATATTTGCACCCCAGCATCAACGGTTGCGAAGGCTGTGGGCAATTTTTGTCCCTTGCCCGGGTTTACGTGCTCAGGTCCCCACTTTAAAATGACCTTGTGTCACATCTCGTCCTCATAGGGGAATGAGTAAACACCATATAAACTGCAAGAATGTACCTAACTCTTTTTGAGTAATTTGTATATGTTTACTTATCTCTGTCCTTGCAACGAGTGCACTCAGGAGCTTCTCTGTCAAAGGACAGAGGGGCAACTGAGAAAATAATACTGAAGAGGTGCTCAGCCCTGGGGAACAGCTACCCGAGGCTGTGCCCTCCCATTGCACAAGAGGGTGGGATTGGTGCTTGCATGTGCTCAGGTCCCCACCTAAAAATAGACCTTGTGTCACATCTAGTCCTAGTGGGGGGACAGAGTAAATACTGCATGTAAACTGATCTTTTGAGTGGTTTGTAACTCATTATTTATCATCTCTCAGTTGCAACTCTCTCTTTTGGCAGATTGTGCTCAGAGGCAACTCCATCAAAGTATAGATTCACAACTATGGAAAATTATACTGAGAGGTGCCCAGACATGCAGAACAGCTACCCAAGGCCATGCCCTCTCATTGCACCAGAGTGAGTGATTGGTGCTCACACCAACACCAGTGCAACCGACTGTTGCGGAAGCTGTTGACAATTTTTGTTCCTTGCCTGAGTGTATGTGCTCAGGTCCCCACCTTAAAACTAACCTTGTGTCATAGCTCAACTTAATGGAGAAACAAAGTAAATATCTAGTGCGTAAATTACTATAAAGTAGAGCTGAGGCTTCTTAATCACAGATATTCGTGGGAGAATTGAGCTCCAATTTCACATCTGTTCATATAGATTCCATAATATAGGTTTTACTTAATTAGCTATTATGTTTCTCTAACTCTTCATATGTTGAATGTATAACTAATTCTAATTTCTATTTTCCCATCTTTATACTATATTAATTTTATCTTATAAATTGTCCCCTGTTCTGTTACCCATGAAATAAAAATATTTGTTTGTATGGAAAATAAGGATCTACATACATCAAATCTTCTTTAAATTAAGTGGTAGCAGAAGAATTATCATCAAACTTTTTAAAGGTAAGCTTAAACATTAATTCAATACATAAATGCAGCGATCAATTTTGAGTTCTTCTGTAATTTATTGATGCCTATTGCATCTACTCCTCTCTAGCTATTGTGATGATGGTCAAACCAAGAATCCTCTACAGGAGCTAGTTTAAATGCTGACCAATAGGGCAGCTTTTAAGCTAGCTTAAAATTTTAATCTAACTGGAATTTTGAATACCAAAGGAAAATAAGAGTTACTCCCTTTGAATCATGAAACCAATGATAATGGATAGTATAATATATTAATATATATTTTTAACATCGCATAATCTGGCAACGCTGATTCTGAGCTCAACAAAAATCGTTCCCTACATTTTTCAGGGATTTTGAATGAGCTATGAATCCTTGAAATCAGACCAGTGGGTTTTGGGGAGTTACTTGGATACACACATGCACAAAGACACATACACTGTACTTTACATATAAGATTTTGAAATTGGCAAAAATGATCTTGTTTATGCATTTGTTCTGAGTGGTATATTGATTGCAAGTAGACATTAGATGATGGAAGACAACAACAAGCAAAACCAAAACTTGAGTATATTGCCAAGTTTATTTTCATTATAGAAAATACATCAACAAAAATAAGGTTACAGTGCACTAGGGAAAATATGTTCATGTAGAGAATCTGAAGAGTGTTGTCCTGAGAAAGTCAGTGTAGTCATCGAAAAGTTTTGTCTTGAAAAGGACTGTTATGTAGACACTGAGAAGGACAGTTTTGTAATCAGTGAGGAACGTTGTCCTAAAAAAGGACACTTTTGTATTGATGACAAGTTTTTTTTTTTGAAAAGGACAGTTTCTCACATGTCATTGATACTGGATTGAACACCTGCTGTTGATGGCTGAAGTCATGGGCTGGCTGTCAGCTGCTGGAACAGATACTACACTTTGGGCTTAATAATCTGAGCCATGAAGCACTACTTTTTAAGTTTTTTGAGGTCTTTTTACAAGTTTTACAGGAATCACTGGTCAAGCTTTTTCTTCTGGTTGCTTTTAAAAACTGTGGAAGTGCTGACAGGATCCAACACATATGGTGACAAAAGAATTAGAAATAAAGTAAGTAATTGTTTTTTGGTAGAAATTGAAAACATGACTCCAATAACAATTCTGGGTATTACTATCAGATTAACAATAGCATAAAATTTGAGTCATACCTCTTGGCGATATTCCTACAGACCCCATAGACTTATTAATTAAGACATCCCTTTTTCCTCCTTGTAGCCAACAAGTTGCAAGATTATAGAATATAAAGCATTATGACATTATAATTTATCAGCAAATGAAATATCAGTTAATGGCATACTAAATAGATTCAGCGGAAGAATCTCCTCAACTGAATGTATTCTTTCTTGTATGTTTGTTTTACTGTTTTTAATTAAAGCTTCTTTTTTTTTTTCAGTAATATATGCCAGTGACCTACTAACCAGGTTAAAAGTTCTTATAATGTATTTGGTGGAGAGGTTCGTGTGTCTCACGGGCATAGGTGGGGCAAGGGCACAATTGGGAAAAACTTAAGAGTTTTCGACTGACCCCATTTCTGGACATTGACCACTTGGTATTCATAAGCTGTAAAGTTGTATGCAGGACACCAACACTGTTTTTAGATATTTGTAACATTTCATTAAATTTATGTACTTATTTTCTAATTCTTTCCTACCTTTAACATATTCCCTCTTCTTCCATCCTTTTCTTACTGTATTTCTCCTGCACACATATACAGGATGAGATGGATAAATAGTAGCCATTTTATATTTTTAATTTTGAACATGTACTTTCTTTTTATTTTGTTAACTGCAGTACAGTAGATTCAGTTGGGTGCAGTCTGTGAGTAAAAGAGCACATGACACAATACACTCCACCAGAAATTTGCTGTACTGCTTGGCATTTGTGCCAGAAACTCCATTACAATCATTTCAGTCAGTTTGGCTGTCAATCTGTGGACAATGCAGAAGATTTAGAAAGTTGGATGAGTCTAATGGTGATTACAAAGGTGTTTGGGGTGATTATTAGTGATGCTGACATCATGCCTCCATCCATCTTCCCCCGGAGACTCAAACTCAACATGGAGGCCTACATCAAATGCCTTAAGGAAGTAGTACTGCCCTGGGTCAAGAGGGTGACTGCTGGAAGATCCTATATCTGGCAACAGGACTCTGCATCATGCCACACAAGCAGGAGAACCCAGTTCTGTCTGTCAGACAATTTCTGAAACTTTATCACCCCTTTACATCTGACCACCTAACTCCCCAGACTGCAACTTCCTTGATTATTATGTCCAATGTGCAGTTGAGAGAGATGCCAACATTCCGAAGTTGTCTAAAGACCATGGTTGAAGCTAATGACGATTTTATTGAATAAATTTAATTTTTAGTATTTCAAGTATTTTTGTATAATTTTGGTAAATATATCTGTTAAAATGAGTTGTCAATGTTATTTTCATTTTTGGTTAGTTATTTAGTAGATGACAAATTATCCATTGCACCCTGCATATATATATATATATATACATACATGCATGTAAGTACACACATTTGGCCTGAGGAAGTGCATATATATATATATATATGAATTTACATAATTACCTTAATTAAAAGTTGCTTTATTTATGAGGAGAAAACACTCAATATTGAAGATAGTGTGAATATATAAAATGTGAGAATAGAAATTTATGTAGACACACCACTATATATATATATTTTTCTAATCATTTCATCACAAGTAAGGCAATAAATCCACTAAGATGCAGGGGTTACTGAGTATGGTAGAAAAAGAAAAATGTCATTAAAGAACGAAAACAATAAGAGAACAGAAATTAAGAATTAAGAAGATAATGATTGACACTGCATTTAAATTTTTGAAGAACAAAATTAACTGCAAGCAAGAAGCCAAAACAGATTTCCACAAGCTTTTGTGCAAAAGGAAATTGTTTGTATTGAACTTATAGTTGATTATAGCCATTTCCACTGTAAAATTATAAGATCTTTTCACCAATGTAGTACTGCACTTAAATTCAGAGTTTAGATACCATAGAGGAAAGTTTATCAAAACAATTGACATGAAAATATTTATAGAAAAGGCTCAGAGAATCAATTTTATGGCAGTAGGAAAATGAATGAAGCTGAGATGCCAGGTCAGGATAAATAACATTGCAGATTTTCCTTTGGATATTATTAAGGATCTGGCTTCTTTATACATTTTCAATTCTAGCTCAGAATAAATGCTACTACTATTTAAATCGCACAATAACAGACAAAAATGAAAAGAAATTAATAACATCTAAAAACAAACCATCTTGAAAATGGCTACAGCAGTGGCTAAAAGTGCTTGGTACAATTAAAAATAATGGACAATTTCTGCACTCTCTTACTCCAACCAAACAGAGAAATGCAAGAATTTTGGAAAAATTAACATCTGCTCCTGAACTCTGAAATTTAATTCACTATTTATTTCATTTTATTTTTTCTCTCCTCCAACCATAGTAGTAGATATGTCTGTCTATTGTCCAGTTTATATTCCTCCCAAGTCTTTTGAACAGGCATAGAGGTTTATCCCTTGTTTTCTGTTTAGGAATTGGTTCCTGGTTCTTTTTAAAGTCTATTCCAACTCTATATTTCTAATGTCTCTGACTGAACACTGAAATTTTATTCACTATTTATTTCATTTTATTTTTCCTCTCCTCCAACCATAGTAGTACATATGTTTGCATATTGTCCAGTTTATATTCCTCCCAAGTTTTTTGAACAGGCATAGAGGTTTATCCCTTGCTTTCTGTTTAGGAATTGGTTCCTGGTTCTTTTTAAAGTCTATTCCAACTCTATATTTCTAATGTCTCTGAGTGAACACTGAAATTTTATTCACTATTTATTTCATTTTATTTTTTATCTCCTCCAACCATAGTAGTAGATATGATTGCCTATTGTCCAGTTTATATTCCTCCCAAGTTTTTGGAACAGGCATAGAGGTTTATCCCTTGTTTTCTGTTTAGGAATTGGTTCCTGGTTCTTTTTAAAGTCTATTCCAACTCTATATTTCTAATGTCTCTGAGTGAACACTGAAATTTTATTCACTATTTATTTCATTTTATTTTTTCTCTCCTCCAACCATAGTAATACATATGTTTCAATATTGTCCAGTTTATATTCCTCTCAAGTCTTTTGAACAGGCATAGAGGTTTATCCCTTGTTTTCTGTTTAGGAATTGGTTCCTGGTTCTTTTTAAAGTCTATTCCAACTCTATATTTCTAATGTCTCTGACTGAACACTGAAATTTTATTCACTATTTATTTCATTTTATTTTTTCTCTCCTCCAACCATAGTAGTACATATGTTTGCCTATTGTCCAGTTTATATTCCTCCCAAGTCTTTTGAACAGGCATAGAGGTTTATCCCTTGTTTTCTATTTAGGAATTGGTTCCTGGTTCTTTTTCTAAGTCTATTCCAACTCTATATTTCTAATGTCTTGATTAGAACACTGAAAAATTTATTCACTATTTATTTCATTTTATTTTATATATCCTCCAACCATAGTAATACATATGTTTCAATATTGTCCAGTTTATATTACTCTCAAGTTTTTTGAACAGGCATAGAGTTTATCCCTTTGTTTCTGTTTAGGAATTGGTTCCTTAATTCTTTTTAAAGTCTGTTCCAACTCTATATTTCTAATGTCTCTGACTGAACACTGAAATTTTATTCACTATTTATTTCATTTTATTTTTATCTCCTCCAACCATAGTAGTAGATATGATTGCCTTTGTCCAGTTTTTATTCCTCCCAAGTCTTTTGAACAGGTGTAGAGGTTTATTCCTTGTTTTGTGTTTT
Source organism: Acanthosepion pharaonis (assembly GCA_903632075.3). Taxonomy (NCBI): domain Eukaryota; kingdom Metazoa; phylum Mollusca; class Cephalopoda; order Sepiida; family Sepiidae; genus Acanthosepion; species Acanthosepion pharaonis. The sequence goes on along the minus strand of CAHIKZ030005285.1, from coordinate 654,758 downwards.
TAAATTGGGTTTCCAAACTCCTTCTAAGGTCTAAGGTCTACTTCATCCTATACTATATTTCTTTAATTTGCCTTTGTATTAGGTGAACATTAGAAAAATAAACAAACATATATATATATATATATATATATATATATATATATCCCTAATTTTAATCTTAAAACCAGACGAGGAAGCCAGTAAAATGTATTAACTGAATTAATTAAAAATACCTAAATAAACTATTCAGGCATTCTACAAGTTTAAGTTAGTAACTTCTTAGTCACAGTCAGATGCCACAATATAGATATTTCCTAAACCGTCTCACCCAAGGTCACAAAGTGAGGGAAGTAATGAAAACAGTACTTATCAAACATTAATTTTTTTTGTCTTTTTTTAAATAAATGTCATGTTCTTTCCGGATGTAAGTGGTCAAGTCTCTCTACAGATTCCTTTTCCTACTTATATGAGACACAATTTTTGGAGGAAAGTGGAGTGCCTTCTCCACAGATTTGAATTCAGAGTAATCCTTCACCTAGCCTGGATGCTTTCTTTTTTTTTAAATAGCCTAAGACATTCGAATATAAGCGATCATGGCTCTCCACTGTTTCTATTTTTATTATCTAAGAATGACCGGATTTCTTGGAAATATGCCAGAATAGTTTTCTTCTTGTATTCTCTACATTTTTAAATTCAGAATAGTCCTTTTCCTAGACTGGCTGCTTTGCTTTCAGGATATTGGTGATCATGGCTCCTCACTGTTTCCTTTTCTTTATTATTTGTGAATAGCCAGGATATCTAAGACATATGCTGGAATAGTTTCCCATTGCCTTCTCCACATTTTTTAAATTCAGAATAGCCCTTCTCATAGACTGGCTGCTTTTCTTTCAGGATATAGGTGATCATGGCTCTTTATGATTTCCTTTTCTTTATAATTTGGGAATTGCCAGGACCTCTTAAAAATATGCTAGAATAGTTTGCAACTTTTTTCTCCAGTTTTGAATTTAGAGTAGTTCTTCTCTTAGACTGGATGTTTTCTTTTTAATGGCATATGCCTTCAGGATATAAGCGATTATGGCTCTCCACATCTTCCATTTTGTTATCTGTGAATTACCAGGAATTATAGTGGATTCATGCCTCATTGCTCTTTTTCATTTCAAAATAAGAGTAGTCCTTTATTGTCTGCGACTTAAAACCTTTTGGAAATAGTTTTCTGCTTGGTTTTGGATTCATAATAGGCTATTTTTTAATGCGTTTATTTTAAACATGCAGTTGATTATAACTCTCCACACATTCCTTTTCATTATTATCTGTGACTTTTTTGGAAAAATAGTGGAATATAGAGTAAACCATCTTTTTTTCATGTCATGTCTCTTCAGTGCATAATCAATCATGATTCCTTTTCTTTACTATGTACAGCTTAAAACTTCTTGTAGAAAAATAGGGGCAATTTTCTTGTTGACTTCTTCAAAGTCATCTTCTTCTCCAAGACTGGCTGTCCTCAATGCTAGGCATCCCACTATTTAACCCCTAGCTAGATGCGAGAGAAGCAATAGATTTATATTTCTCCCCAAGAGCATAGTGTAAAGAGAATTATACAGATTAGTTGAATCCAGATTTCATTTTTCTTGCCCATAACCATTATATCTATTAAACTACCTTAATCTATGAAAAATATAATAATGTGTGTGGAACAGAGCCATAAAAGTGAATCACCTAAGATGTATATAAGAATTATTTTGTTAACAACTGCACTGTGATTGATTTTTTTCTTTTTTTTTTTTTATTATCACATTATGCATAATCCCTCAGTCATGCAGCACCCAGTTAGCATCAAATTTACTGTAGGACTACTATAGTAGAACATAACCTATATTGTATGTCATATAATTACTAAGATCAATTAAAAATGACAAAAGGCCAAAATATTTTGATGCACGCTCATTCTATCTGTAAATGTACATCCATGCACCTATACATATCCAAAAATACCAGTTTACTAGGGTACCAAGGTAAACACCGTTGCAAACGCCTACTCAGACATGTTTGTGCTTCTTCAACAGTCACAGAGTCCACCTTTTGTTTGTACTGTATACAAAGTAATTCTCATAGTTCATTTATTTTCGATAAGTTATTCACTGGAACTATATTCGACTATGCTGAACAGACGTTAGTTATAGTTTCTGGGAGCACGTTAATTTAGCATAAACAAGCCAGCTCAAACTCTCGGTCATGATGACTAATATAACCATCAACAAATCCCAAGTGTTCTGCCTATCCAACTTCACTCACAAGGCTTCAGACTAATAACATCAAGAACTTACCTTCCTGACATATTGACCATAGATCCAGACCCGAGTCTCATGGTAAGAAAGCAAACATTCTAATCACTTGGCCATGTGTACATAATCCATCTGTAGTAGTCTGTTAGCAAAGCTAAGCAATATGAAAATGTATGACAAAGTAGACAAAGTTTTCTTATGACACATGCACACAAACGAGAGATGCTGGTTATTTCATTTTATTTTTTAATCTAGTCATTTTCATTCAGATTCTTTTTTTTTCAGTCAGTTTTGTTAGTAGATATTTCACAAGAACTTCTATTATCACAGTGTGGAATATCTTCCAACAAAAGTGATAGAAAGAAAAAGAAAAAGAATCTAAACATAATCAGCTAGATTAAAAATAAATAAATAAAATTTCATATTCCTAACATCCCTCATTCATGTGCATGTGTAGTCGCACAAACATAACAAATTTAGTCTGAGGAAGTTTTAAAGAATGAAACGTGTCACAAGGAAGCTATTTTTCATTTTTTCATACATTTTTCTTCCACTTTTGTTCTTGGTATATAAAAACATATATCGTTATCTCAGAGTTAAGTATGAAGAAACTTATATTGAATTTTTATTTTGATTAGCTAAGTTGAAACTAGGCAAGAATAATTACCCAACTGGTAAAACCTAACCCAATAACAGGCTTTCAGGAGTGGTAGTAATATACAGCAACAAAAGAAAAAACTATTTTCTATAATCATCACCCCAAGCAAGGCAATAAAGCCATTTCGATGCAACAGGTTGCTGGAAGGAAAAGAGAAAACTTTAGTGAGAAGAAGTGAGAAAGGACTATAAAAGAACAACATTAAGAAAGACAAAGGTGATTAGCGTTGCATTTTAATTTTTGTAGATTGTAGCTGGCAGGTAAACAAGATATCAGAAGAGAGTTGTACAGGTGAGAGGTGCAAGAAAAGAAATTACTAAAAAAGAATAAATACTTTCATCTATTTAGTTCAACAGTAGAATCATGAGACCTAATTTCCAATCTAGTACCATTCTTAAAATTATATAGTTGTGGTATCAAGGTGGAAAGCTCAACAGAAAGATTGGCATGAAAATATTTGTAGAAAAAAAAGAGAGAAGCCACATAAAGTTGGTAAGAAAAAGATTAAAGTCAAGATGCCCTTGTTTGAATCCTGTCAAAGACATTCAGATATATAGAAGGAGCACCAGACCAGATGTGGTAGCAATATTCAATGCATGAATGAATGGTAGACTTATAAATATGCAAAATAGATTATAATAAGAAAAATTCTCTGGCACGACACAGTGAAGCAACTTTCCTAGCAATAGAGTTAATAATCAATTCAATATAATAATCACTCCCATAATGTCAGTGGAAAATGTGAGCCCAATAAGGTACAAAGTGTTGCACACTTGCAGGTTGCTAAGAGCCATTCTATGATTAAATGTGGTGTTTAAATTACAGCAGTTTTGTTTTGGAGATGTTAAAAGTATAAGCTGTTACTTACCCCAATTAACCACTGATAGATCTTATTCGAGAGTAGTTGCCAGTTTGAATTTGTTGAACCCATTGAATTTGCTGCTAAGACAGAAAGATATTTTGAAAAAAGAATGCCAACAAGGACAAATAAATCTATTTTGAAAAGAAGGAAAATAAACATCGGGATGGCTTAAAAGAAAGAAACTTAAAAGAATAAAAATGAAAAGGCAGCAAAAACGACTGAAAATAAATATAAGGTTTAAAAGAAGGAAAATGTGAATAAAACCAAACCGAAGGAAAATGAATATAAGGTTTTAAAAGAATGAATATATGAATAAAACCAAACCAAGGAAAATGAATATAAGGTTCTAAAAGAATGAATAAAACCAAACCAAGGAAAAATGAATATAAGGTTCTAAAAGAATGAATATATGAATAAAACCAAACTGAAGGAAAATGAATATAAGGTTCTAAAAGAATGAATATATGAATAAAACCAAACCGAAGGAAAATGAATATAAGGTTCTAAAAGAATGAATATATGAATAAAACCAAACCGAAGGAAAATGAATATAAGGTTCTAAAAATAAAACCAAACTGAAGGAAAATGAATAATAAAACCAAACTAAGGAAAATAAAAAGAATGAATATATGAATAAACCAAACTGAAGGAAAATGAATATAAGGTTCTAAAAGAATGAATATATGAATAAAACCAAACCAAGGAAAATGAATATAAGGTTCTAAAAGAATGAATATAAGGTTCTAAAAGAATGAATAAAATAAAACCAAACCAAGGAAAATGAATATAAGGTTCTAAAAGAATGAATATATGAATAAAAACCAAACCAAAGGAAAATGAATATAAGGTTCTAAAAAAGAATGAATATATGAATAAACCAAACTGAAGGAAAAATATAAGGTTCTAAAAAGAAATGAATATATGAATAAACCAAACCAAGGAAAATGAATATAAGTTTCTAAAAGAATGAATATAATAAAACCAAACCCGAAGGAAAAATGAATATAAGGTTCTAAAAGAATGAATATATGAATAAAAAACCAAACCAAGGAAAATATAAGGTGAATATAAGGTTCTAAAAGAATGAATATAATGAATAAAACCAAACCTGAAGGAAAATGAATATAAGGTTCTAAAAGAATGAATATATGAATAAAAACCAAACCAAGGAAAATGAATATAAGGTTCTAAAAGAATGAATATATGAATAAAACCAAACTGAAGGAAAATGAATATAAAAGAATGAATATATGAATAAAAGAAGGAAAATGAATATATTCTAAAAGAATGAAAAATAAAACCAAACCAAGGAAAAAGGTTCTAAAAGAATATAAGGTTCTAAAAAGAATGAATATATGAATAAAACCAAACCAAAGGAAAAATGAATATAAGGTTCTAAAAGAATGAATATATGAATAAATAAACCGAAGGAAAAAAACCAAAAGAATGAATATATGAAAAAACCAAACTGAATATAAAGGTTCTAAAAAATGAATATATAATAAATAAAACCAAACTGAAGGAAAATGAATATAAGGTTCTAAAAGAATGAATATATGAATAAAACCAAACTGAAGGAAAATGAATATAAGGTTCTAAAAGAATGAATATATGAATAAAACCAAACTGAAGGAAAATGAATATAAGGTTCTAAAAGAATGAATATATGAATAAAACCAAACCAAGGAAAATGAATATAAGGTTCTAAAAGAATGAATATATGAATAAAACCAAACCGAAGGAAAATGAATATAAGGTTCTAAAAGAATGAATATATGAATAAAACCAAACTGAAGGAAAGTGAATATATGAATAAAACCAAAGTGAAGGAAAATGAATATAAGGTTCTAAAAGAATGAATATATGAATAAAACCAAAGTGAAGGAAAATGAATATAAGGTTCTAAAAGAATGAATATATGAATAAAACCAAACTGAAGGAAAATGAATATAAGGTTCTAAAAGAATGAATATATTCTAAAAGAATGAATAAAAAAAACCAAACTGAAGGAAAATGAATATAAGGTTCTAAAAGAATGAATATATGAATAAAAACCAAACCAAGGAAAAAAATGAATATAAGGTTCTAAAAGAAATGAATATATGAATAAAAAACCAAACCGAAGGAAAAATGAATATATGGTTCTAAAAGAATGAATATAAATAAAACCAAACTGAAGGAAAATGAATATAAAAAGAATGAATATATGAATAAAAACCAAACCAAGGAAAATGAATATAAGGTTCTAAAAGAATGAATATATGAATAAAACCAAACCAAAGGAAAAATGAATATAAGGTTCTAAAAGAATGAATATATGAATAAAACCAAACCGAAGGAAAATGAATATAAGGTTCTAAAAGAATGAATATATGAATAAAACCAAACCAAGGAAAATGAATATAAGTTTCTAAAAGAATGAATATATGAATAAAACCAAACTGAAGGAAAATGAATATAAGGTTCTAAAAGAATGAATATATGAATAAAACCAAACTGAAGGAAAATGAATATAAGGTTCTAAAAGAATGAATATATGAATAAAACCAAACCAAGGAAAATGAATATATGAAAGAATGAATATATGAATAAAACCAAACTGAAGGAAAATGAATATAAGGTTCTAAAAGAATGAATATATGAATAAAACCAAACCAAGGAAAATGAAAAAGAATGAATGAATAAAAACAAACTGAAGGAAAATGAATATAAAAAGAATGAATATATGAATAAAAAACCAAACAAAGGAAAAATGAATATAAGGTTCTAAAAGAATGAATATATGAATAAAAACCAAACCAAGGAAAATGAATATAAGGTTCTAAAAGAATAATGAATAAAAAACCAAACTGAAGGAAAAGAATGAATATTAAGGTTCTAAAAGAATGAATATATGAATAAAACCAAACTGAAGGAAAGTGAATATAAGGTTCTAAAAGAATGAATATATGAATAAAACCAAACAGAAGGAAAATGAATATAAGGTTCTAAAAGAATGAATATATGAATAAAACCAAACCGAAGGAAAATGAATATAAGGTTCTAAAAGAATGAATATATGAATAAAACCAAACCGAAGAAAAATGAATATAAAAAGAATGAATATATGAATAAAACCAAACCGAAGGAAAATGAATATAAGGTTCTAAAAGAATGAATATATGAATAAAACCAAACTGAAGGAAAATGAATATAAGGTTCTAAAAGAATGAATATATGAATAAAACCAAACTGAAGGAAAATGAATATAAGGTTCTAAAAGAATGAATATATGAATAAAACCAAACCAAGGAAAATGAATATAAGGTTCTAAAAGAATGAATATATGAATAAAACCAAACCGAAGGAAAATGAATATAAGGTTCTAAAAGAATGAATATAAAAAAACCAAACAGAAGGAAAATGAATATAAGGTTCTAAAAAGAATGAATATATGAATAAAACCAAACTGGAAGGAAAAATGAATATAAGGTTCTAAAAGAATGAATATATGAATAAAACCAAACCGAGGAAAAATGAATATAAGGTTCTAAAAGAATGAATATATGAATAAAAACCAAACCAAGGAAAAAAGAATGAATATAAGGTTCCAAAAGAAAAATGAATATTCTAAAAGAATGAATAAAAAAAACAAACTGAAGGAAAAATGAATAATTCTAAAAGAATGAATATATGAATAAAAACCAAACCAAAAAAAAATGAATATAAGGTTCTAAAAAGAATATATGAATAAAACCAAACCGAAGGAAAATGAATATAAGGTTCTAAAAAGAATGAATATATGAATAAAACCAAACTGAAGGAAAAATGAATATAAGGTTCTAAAAGAATGAATATATGAATAAAAAACAAACCAAAGGAAAATGAATATAAGGTTCTAAAAGAATGAATATATAATAAAAACCAAACCGAAAGGAAAATGAATATAAGGTTCTAAAAGAATGAATATATGAATAAAACCAAACTGAAGGAAAATGAATATAAGGTTCTAAAAGAATGAATATATGAATAAAACCAAACCAAGGAAAATGAAATAAGGTTTCTAAAAGAATGAATATATGAATAAAAACCAAACTGAAAAAAATGAATATAAGGTTCTAAAAGAATGAATATGAATAAAACCAAACCAAGGAAAATGAATATAAGGTTCTAAAAGAATGAATATGAATAAAAAACCAAACCGAAAAAAAATGAATATATATAAGGTTCTAAAAGAATGAATATATGAATAAAAAAAGAATGAAAACTGAAGGAAAAATGAATATAAGGTTCTAAAAGAATGAATATATGAATAAAACCAAACCAAAGGAAAATGAATATAAGGTTCTAAAGAATGAATATATGAATAAAACCAAACTGAAGGAAAATGAATATAAAAAAGAATGAATATATGAATAAAACCAAACCAAGGAAAATGAATATAAGGTTCTAAAAAGAATGAATATATGAATAAAACCAAAAAGGAAAATGAATATAAGGTTCTAAAAGAATGAATATAAATAAAAACCAAACCAAGGAAAATGAATATAAGGTTCTAAAAGAATGAATATATGAATAAAACCAAACCGAAGGAAAATGAATATAAGGTTCTAAAAGAATGAATATATGAATAAAACCAAACCGAAGGGAAAATGAATATAAGTTTCTAAAAGAATGAATATATGAATAAAACCAAACTGAAGGAAAATGAAATAAGGTTCTAAAAGAATGAATATATGAATAAAACCAACCGAAGGAAAATTCTAAAAGAATGAATATATGAATAAAACCAAACTGAAGGAAAATGAATATAAGGTTCTAAAAGAATGAATATATGAATAAAACCAAACCGAAGGAAAATGAATATAAGTTTCTAAAAGAATGAATATATGAATAAAACCAAACTGAAGGAAAGTGAATATAAGGTTCTAAAAGAATGAATATATGAATAAAACCAAACCAAAGGAAAATGAATATAAGGTTCTAAAAGAATGAATATATGAATAAAACCAAACCAAGGAAAATGAATATAAGGTTCTAAAAGAATGAATATATGAATAAAACCAAACTGAAGGAAAATGAATATAAGGTTCTAAAAGAATGAATATATGAATAAAACCAAACCGAAGAAAAATGAATATAAATAAAAAACTAAAAGAATGAATATATGAATAAAACCAAACTGAAGGAAAGTGAATATAAGGTTCTAAAAGAATGAATATATGAATAAAACCAAACCAAGGAAAATGAATATAAGTTTCTAAAAGAATGAATATATGAATAAAACCAAACCGAAGGAAAATGAATATAAGGTTCTAAAAGAATGAATATATGAATAAAACCAAACCGAAGGAAAAAAGAATGAATATAAAAAAACAAACTGTTCTAAAAAAAAAGAATGTTTCTAAAACCAAACCAAATGAATATATGGTTCTAAAAAGAATGAAATATGAAAAAACCAAACTGAAGGAAAATGAATATAAGGTTCTAAAAAGAATGAATATATGAATAAAACCAAACCAAAGGAAAATGAATATAAGGTTCTAAAAGAATGAATATATGAATAAAACCAAACCAAGGAAAATGAATATAAGGTTCTAAAAAGAATGAATATATGAATAAAACCAAACTGGAAAGAAAAATGAATATATAGGTTCTAAAAAATGAATGAATATATGAATAAAAAACAAACTGAAGGAAAATGAATATAAGGTTCTAAAAGAATGAATATATGAATAAACCAAACTGAAGGAAAATGAATATAAGGTTCTAAAAGAATGAATATATAAAAAAACCAAACTGAAGGAAAGTGAATATAAGGTTCTAAAAGAATGAATATATGAATAAAACCAAACTGAAAGGAAAATGAATATAAGGTTCTAAAAGAATGAATATATGAATAAAAACCAAACCAAGGAAAAATGAATATAAGGTTCTAAAAGAATGAATATATGAATAAAACCAAACCAAACTGAAGGTTCTAAAATGAATATAAGGTTCTAAAAGAAAAATGAATATAATATGAATAAAACCAAAACCAAAAAGGAAAATGAATATAAGGTTCTAAAAGAATGAATATATGAATAAAACCAAACCAAAGGAAAAATGAATATAAGGTTCTAAAAAGAATGAATATATGAATAAAAACCAAACTGAAGGAAAATGAATATAGGTTCTAAAAGAATGAATATATGAATAAACAAAACCAAAAAATGAATATAAGAAGGAAAATGAATATAAGGTTCTAAAAGAATGAATATATGAATAAAACCAAACTGAAGGAAAATGAATATATGGTTCTAAAGAATGAATATATGAATAAAAAACAAACTGAAGGAAAAATGAATATAAGGTTCTAAAAGAATGAATATGAATAAAACCAAACTGAAGGAAAATGAATATAAGGTTCTAAAAGAATGAATATATGAATAAAACCAAACCAAAGGAAAATGAATATAAGGTTCTAAAAGAATGAATATATGAATAAAACCAAACTGAAGGAAAATGAATATAAGGTTCTAAAAGAATGAATATATGAATAAAACCAAACTGAAGGAAAATGAATATAAGGTTCTAAAAGAATGAATATATGAATAAAACCAAACTGAAGGAAAGTGAATATAAGGTTCTAAAAAGAATGAATATAAGAATAAAAACCAAACCAAGGAAAAAATGAATATAAGGTTCTAAAAGAATGAATATATGAATAAAAATCAAACTGAAGGAAAATGAATATAAGGTTCTAAAAGAATGAATATATGAATAAAACCAAACCAAGGAAAATGAATATAAGGTTCTAAAAGAATGAATATATGAATAAAAAAACCAAGGAAAATGAAGGTGAATATATGAATAAACCAAACTGAAGAAAATGAATATATGAATGAAAAATAAAACCAAAAGAAAAAAATGAATATAAGGTTCTAAAAGAATGAATATATGAATAAAAAACCAAAAAATGAATATAAGGTTCTAAAAGAATGAATATAATAAATAAAACCAAGGAAAATGCATATAAGGAAAATGAATATAATAAAAACTAAAAAGAAAATGAATATAAGAATAAAAAGAATATAATTTTCTAATAAATGAAAAACCAAACTGAAGGAAAGTGAATATAAGGTTCTAAAAGAATGAATATATGAATAAAAAACCAAACCAAGGAAAATGAATATAAGGTTCTAAAAGAATGAATATATGAATAAAACCAAACTGAAGGAAAATGAATATAAGGTTCTAAAAGAATGAAAATATATGAAAAAGAATGAAAATGAAAAAAAACAAACCAAGGAAAATGAATATAAGGTTCTAAAAGAATGAATATATGAATAAAACCAAACTGAAGGAAAATGAATATAAGAAAAGAATGAATATAAATAAAACCAAACTGGTGAATATAAAAAAGAATGAATATATGAATAAAAACCAAACCAAGGAAAATGAATATAATTCTAAAAGAATGAATATATGAATAAAAAAAACAGAAGGAAATGAATATAAGGTTCTAAAAGAATGAATATATGAATAAAAAACAAACCAAAGGAAAATGAATATAAGGTTCTAAAAGAATGAATATATGAATAAAACCAAACCAAGGAAAATGAATATAAGGTTCTAAAAGAATGAATATATGAATAAAAACCAAACTGAGGAAATGAATATAAGGTTCTAAAAGAATGAATATATGAATAAAACAAACTGAAGGAAAATGAATATAAGGTTCTAAAAAAATGAATATATGAATAAAAACCAAACTGAAGGAAAATGAATATAAGGTTCTAAAAAGAATGAATATATGAATAAAAAATGAATATAAGGTTCTAAAAGAATGAATATATGAATAAAAACCAAACCAAAGGAAAAATGAATATAAGTTTCTAAAAGAATGAATATATGAATAAAACCAAACCAAGGAAAAATGAATATAAGGTTCTAAAAAGAATGAATATATAATAAAAACCAAACTGAAGGAAAGTGAATATAAGGTTCTAAAAGAATGAATATATGAATAAAACCAAACCAAAAGGAAAATGAATAAAAAAAAGAATGAATATATGAATAAAAAACCAAACCGAAGGAAATATGAATATAAGGTTCTAAAAGAATGAATATATGAATAAAAAAAAACTGAAGGAAAAATGAATATAAGGTTCTAAAAGAATGAATATATGAATAAAACCAAACCAGAAAAAATGAATATAAGGTTCAAAAAGAATGAATATATGAATAAAAACCAAACCAAGGAAAATGAATATAAGGTTCTAAAAGAATGAATATATGAATAAAACCAAACCAAAGGAAAATGAATATAAGGTTCTAAAAAGAATGAATATATGAATAAAACCAAACCAAAGGAAAAATGAATATAAGGTTCTAAAAGAATGAATATATGAATAAAAACCAAACCAAAGGAAAATGAATATAAGGTTTCTAAAAGAATGAATATATGAATAAAAAACCAAACCAAGGAAAAAATGAATATAATTTTCTAAAAGAATGAATATATGAATAAAGCCAAAAGAAAGAAAATGAATATAAGGTTCTAAAAAAATGAATATAATGAATAAAACCAAACTGAAGGAAAATGAATAAAGGTTCTAAAAAGAATGAATATATGAATAAAACCAAACCAAGGAAAAAATGAATATAAGGTTCTAAAAGAATGAATATATGAATAAAAAGGAAAATGAAAGGAAAATGAATATAAGGTTCTAAAAAAGAATGAATATATGAATAAAAAAAAAAAAACCAAAGGAAAAAATGAATATAAGTTCTAAAAGAATGAATATAGGAATAAAACCAAACCAAGAAAATGAATATAAGGTTCTAAAAGAATGAATATATGAATAAAACCAAACCAAGGAAAATGAATATAAGGTTCTAAAAGAATGAATATAAGAATTCTAAAAAATGAATGAATATATGAATAAAAAAACCAAACCAAACCAAGGAAATGAATATAAGTTTCTAAAAGAATGAATATATGAATAAAACCAAACCGAAGGAAAGTGAATATGAGGTTCTAAAAGAATGAATATATGAATAAAAATCAAACTGAAGAAAATGAATATAAGGTTCTAAAAGAATGAATATATGAATAAAAACCAAACTGAAGGAAAATGAATATAAGGTTCTAAAAGAATGAATATATGAATAAAAACCAAACCAAAGGAAAATGAATATAAGGTTCTAAAAAGAATGAATATATGAATAAAAACCAAACCAAAGGAAAATGAATATAAGGTTTTAAACTAAAAAAGAATGAATATAAAGAATAAAAAAACCAAACCAAGGAAAATGAATATAAGGTTCTAAAAGAATGAATATATGAATATAAAAACCAAACTGAAGGAAAGAATGAATATATGGTTTCTAAAAGAAATGAATATATGAATAAAACCAAACCAAGGAAAATGAATATAAGGTTCTAAAAGAATGAATATATGAATAAAAACCAAACTGAAGGAAAAATGAATATAAGGTTCTAAAAGAATGAATATATGAATAAACCAAACCTGAAGGAAAATGAATATAAGGTTCTAAAAGAATGAATATAAAAGAATGAATGAATAAAAAAAACAAACCGAAGGAAAATGAATATAAGGTTCTAAAAGAATGAATATATGAATAAAACCAAACTGAAGGAAAATGAATATAAAAATATATGAATAAAACCAAACTGAAGGAAAGTGAATATAAAAAGAATGAATATATGAATAAAAAAATCAAACCAAAGGAAAATGAATATAAGGTTCTAAAAGAATGAATATAAGAATAAAACCAAACTGAAGGAAAAAATGCATATAAGGTTCTAAAAGAATGAATATATGAATAAAACCAAACAAGGAAAATGAATATAAGGTTCTAAAAGAATGAATATATGAATAAAAAACCAAACCAAGGAAATGAATATAAGTTTCTAAAAGAATGAATATATGAATAAAACCAAACCAAGGAAAATGAATATAAGGTTCTAAAAGAATGAATATATGAATAAAAAAGAAACCAAAGGAAAAATGAATATATAAGTTCTAAAAGAATGAATATATGAATAAAAACCAAACCGAAGGAAAATAAATAAAGGTTCTAAAAGAATGAATATAAATAAACCAAACCGAAGGAAAACAATTTGGTTCAAAAGAATGAATATAAGAATAAAAATCAAAAAAAGGAAAAAATGAATATAAGGTTCTAAAAGAATGAATATATGAATAAAAAACCAAAAAAGAAGGAAAAATGAATAAAAGGTTCTAAAAGAATGAATATAAAAAAAAAACCAAACTGAAGGAAATAAAATAAGATTCTAAAAGAATGAATATATGAATAAAAAACCAAACTGAAGGAAAATGCATAATATAAAAGAATGAAATATGAATAAAAGAATGAATATAAGAATAAAAATATGAAACCAAAAAAAAGGAATATAAGGTTCTAAAAGAATGAATATATGAATAAAAAAGGTTCTAAAACTGAAGGAAAATGAATATAAGGTTCTAAAAAGAATGAATATATGAATAAAACCAAACCGAAGGAAAATGAATATAAGTTTCTAAAAGAATGAATATATGAATAAAACCAAACCAAACCGATGAATAATATGGAAACCAAGGAAAATGAATATAAAGTTTCTAAAAGAAATAATGAATATAAGGTTCTAAAAGAATGAATATATGAATAAACCAAACTGAAGGAAAAATGAATATAAGGTTCTAAAAGAATAAATGAATAAAACCAAACAAAAGGAAAAATGAATATAAGTTCTAAAAGAATGAATATATGAATAAAACCGGAAGGAAAATGAATATAAGGTTAAAAGAAAATATATGAATAAAACCAAACCGAAAAAAATGAATATAAGGTTCTAAAAGAATGAATATATAATAAAAACCGAAGGAAACTGAATGGTTCTAAAAAGAATGAATATATGAATAAAAAAAAAATGAAGGAAAGTCTGAATATATGAATAAAACCAAACTGAAGGAAAATGCATATAAAGTTCTAAAAGAATGAATATATGAATAAAAAAAAAACCAAGGAAAAAATGAATATAAGGTTCTAAAAGAATGAATATAAAAGAATAAAACCAAACCAAGGAAAATGAATATAAGGTTCTAAAAAGAATGAATATATGAATAAAACCAAACCAAGGAAAATGAATATAAGTTTCTAAAAGAATGAATATATGAATAAAACCAAAAAAATGAAAGTGAAAAAGAAAAAAATATGAATAAAAACCAAAAACTGAAAAAAATATAAGGTTCTAAAAAGAATGAATATATGAATAAAACCAAACAGAAGGAAAATGAATATAAGGTTCTAAAGAAAAATATATGAATAAAACCAAGGTTCTAAAAGAATGAAAAATGAATAAAACCAAACCGGAGAAAATGAATATAAGGTTCTAAAAGAATGAATATATGAATAAAACCAAACTGGAAAAAAACAAATCGAAAAAATGAATTATGGTTCTAAAAGAATGAATATATGAAAAAAAACCAAACGAAGGAAAATGAATATAAGGTTCTAAAAGAATGAATATATGAAAAAAAAAAAAACTGAAGGAAAATGAATATAAGGTTCTAAAAAGAATGAAAATAATAAACCAAACAAAAGGAAAATATAAAAAAAAATAAAACCAAACCAAGGAAAAGAATGAATATAAGGTTCTAAAAAGAATGAATATATGAATAAAAAAATATACAAAAACCAAAATGAAGAAAATGAAAAATTCATGAATATATGAATAAAACCAAAAAGGAAAATGAATATATGGTTCTAAAAAGAATGAATAAAATAAAACCAAAAGAAAAAATGAATATAAGGTTCTAAAAGAATGAATATATGAATAAAACCAAACTGAAGGAAAATGAATATAAGGTTCTAAAAGAATGAATATATGAATAAAACCAAAAAATGAAGGAAAAATGAATATAAGATTTCCAAAAGAAAATAATATATGAATAAAAAAATAAACCAAGGAAAATGAATATAAGGTTCTAAAAAGAATGAATAAAAACCAAACAGAAAATGAAAACCAAAAGAATGAAAGGAAAAACCAAACTGAAGGAAATAAAATAATGTTCTAAAGAATGAATATATGAATAAAAAACCAAACTGAAGGTTTCTAAAAATGAAATAAACCAAACTAAGGTTCTAAAAGAAATGAATATAAAGAAAAAACCAAACCGAAATGAATATAAGGTTCTAAAAGAAGAATATAAGGAATAAAAACCAAAAAATGAAGGAAAAATGAATATAAACCAAACAAAAGGTTATAAAAAAGAATGAATATATGAATAAAAAACAAAAAGGAAAATGAATATAAGGTTCTAAAAGAATGTATTTAAAAGAAAAATGAATATTCTAAAGAATGAATAAAAAAAAAACCAAACTGAAGGAAAATAAAACTGAATGAAATATGAATAAAACCAAAAGAAGGAAAATAATAAAGTTTCTAAAAGAATGAATATATGAATAAAACCAAACTGAAGGAAAATGAATATAAGGTTCTAAAAGAATGAATATATGAATAAAACCAAAACCGAAGGAAAAAATATAAGGTTATAAACCAAAACGAGAATGAAAAAGAATGAATATATAAATAAAAACCAAAACTGAAGGAAAATATATATAAGAAAAATGAAATATGAATAAAACCAAACTGAAGGAAAAATGGAATATAAAAAGATAAAATCTAAAAGAATGAATATATGAATAAAAAAAAAACTGAAGGAAAATGAAAAAAAGAATGAATGAAAATGAATAAGAATGAAATATAATAAACCAAAAACAAGAATGAATATAAGGTTCTAAAAGAATGAAAATATAATAAAACCAAACTGAAGGAAATAATATATTAGGTTCTAAAAAGAATGAATATATAAATAAAACCAAAAAGAAAAATGAATATAAGGTTCTAAAAAATGAATATATGAATAAAACCAAATTGAAGGAAAAACAAATATAAGGTTCTAAAAAGAATGAATATATGAATAAAAAAAACCAAAAATGAATATAAACAAAACGAAGAAAAATGAATATAAGGAAAATGAATTCTAAAAGAATGAATATATGAATAAAACCAAACCAAGGAAAATGGAAAAAGAATAAAAGGTTAAAATAAAAGAAGAAAAAAATATGAATAAACCAAACTGAAGGAAAATGAATATAATTTTCCTAAAAGAATGAATATATGAATAAAACCAAACTGAAGGAAAATTATTAATAAAAAGACGAATATAATAAAACCAAACGAAGGAAAATTCTAAAAAAAATATACATAAAAAAAAAAACTGAAAAAATGAATAAAAAGAATGAAAAATACATAAAACCAAAACCAAGGAAAATGAATATAAGTTTCTAAAAGAATGAATATATGAATAAAAACCAAACCAAGGAAAAATGAATATAAGGTTCTAAAAGAATGAATATAAAATAAAAACCAAACTGAAGGAAATGAATATAAGGTTCTAAAAGAATGAATAATAAAACCAAAAGAAGAAAATGCAATTAGGTTCAAAAGAATGAATGAATAAAACCAAACGAAGGAAAAATCTAAAAGAATGAATATATGAATAAAACCAAACCGAAAAAATGAATATAAAAGAATGAATAAAAACCAAACTGAAGGAAAAATGAATATAAGGTTCTAAAAGAATGAATATATGAATAAAAAAACCAAAATGAATATATGGTTCTAAAAGAAAATGAATAAACCAAACTAAGGAAAATTATAAAAAAAGAATGAATATATAATAAAACCAAACGAAGGAAAAAATGCATATAAGGTTTCTAAAAGAATGAATATATGAATAAAACCAAAAAAGGAAAAAATGAATATAAGTTCTAAAAGAATGAATATATGAATAAAACCAAAAACCGAAAAGAATATAAGAAAAATGAATATATGAATAAAACCAAAACCAAGTAAAATGAATAAAAAAGAATGAATATATGAATAAAACCAAACTGAAGGAAAGTGAAAATGAATGAATATGTTCTAAAAGGAAAATGAATATAAAAGAATGAATAAACCAAAACTGAAGGAAAAATAATATAAGGTTCTAAAAGAATGAATATAAGATAAAACAAACCAAAGGAAAATGAATAAAGGAAAATATATGAATAAAACCAAAGTGAAGGTTCTAAAAAGTTTCTAAAAGAATAAAAATATGAATAAAAACCAAACCAAGGAAAATGAATATAAGGTTCTAAAAGAATGAATATATGAATAAAAACCAAACCAAGAAAATGAATATAAGGTTCTAAAAGAATGAATATAAGAATAAAACCAAACTGAAGGAAAAATGAATATAAGGTTCTAAAAAGAATGAATATATGAATAAACCAAACTGAAGGAAAATGAATATAAGGTTTAAAAGAATGAAATATAAATAAAAACCAAACAGAAGGAAAATGAATATAAGGTTCTAAAAATATATGAATAAACCAAACCATGAAAATGAATATAAGGAATAAAAAAAACCAAACCAAGGAAAAATGAATATAAGGTTCTAAAAGAATGAATATATGAATAAAAAACCAAAGGAAATGAAAAAAATGAATATAAGAATCTAAAAAGGAAAATGAATATAAGGTTAAAAGAATGAAATAAATAAAATCAAAAGGAAAATGAATATAAAAGCTAAAAAGAATGAATATATGAATAAAACCAAAATGAAGGAAAAGTGAATATAAGGTTCTAAAAGAATAAAATATGAATAAAACCAAACCAAAGGAAAATGAATATAAGGTTCTAAAAAATGAATAAAAAACAAACTGAGGAAAAATGAATATAAGGTTCTAAAAGAATAAAATATGAATAAAAACCAAACCAAAGGGAAAAAATGAATATAATTTTGGAAAGAATGAATATGAATAAAAACCAAAAAGAAGGAAAAGAATAAAAGGAATCTAAAAGAAAGTGAATATATGAATAAAAAAACCAAACTGAAGGAAAAATGAATATAAGGTTCTAAAAGAATGAATATATGAATAAAAACCAAACCAAAAAATGGAATAAGGTTCTAAAAGAATGAATATATGAATAAAAAACCAAAAAGGAAAATGAATATAAGGTTCTAAAAAGAATGAATATATGAATAAAACCAAACCAAAAAATGAAATGAATATAAGGTTATAAGTTTCTAAAAGAATGAATATATGAATAAAAAACAAAAAATATATGGAAGGAAAATGAATATAAGGTTCTAAAAAGAATGAATATATGAATAAAACCAAACCTAAGGAAAATGAATATATAAAAGAATGAATATATGAATAAAACCAAACCAAGGAAAATAATATAAGGTTCTAAAAGAATGAATATATGAATAAAAACCAAACCAGTGGAAAGTGAATATAAAAGAATGAATATATGAATAAAAAACTGAATAAAATTAAAATGAGTTTCAAAAAGAATGAATACCAAACTGAAGGAAAATGAATATAAGGTTCTAAAAGAATGAATATATGAATAAAAACAAAAAGGAAAATGAATATAAGAAATATGAATAAAACCAAAACTGAAGGAAATTCTAAAAAGAATGAATATGAATAAAACCAAAACTGAAGGAAAATGAATATAAGGTTCTAAAAGAAATGAATATATGAATAAAACTAAAACCAAAAAATGAAGGAAATATGAATGAATATATATGTTCTAAAAGAATGAATATATGAATAAAACCAAACTGAAGGAAAATGAATATAAGGTTCTAAAAGAATGAATATAAACAAGAATAAAACCAAAAAAAAGGAAAAAATAAATATAAGGTTCTAAAAATAAATAAATATATGAATAAAACCAAACTGAAGGAAAATGAATATAGGTTCTAAAAAAACAAACCAATGAATATAATAATATGAAAAAAGAAAACTGAAGGAAAATGAATATAAGGTTCTAAAAGAATGAATATATGAATAAAACCAAACCAAGGAAAATGAATATAAGGTTCTAAAAAAGAATGAATATATGAATAAAAAGCAAACTGAAGAATGAAAATGAATATAAGGTAATAAAAGAATGAATATATGAATAAACCAAACGAAAATATAAGAAGGAAAAATAAAATATAAGGTTCTAAAAGAATGAAAATATGAATAAAAACCAAACAGAAGGAAAAATAATATAAAAGAATGTTCTAAAAAAAATGAATATTTTGGTTCTAAATAAAACCAAAACCAAAAAAAAAAATGAATATAAGGTTCTAAAAGAATGAATATAAATAAAACCAAACGAATAAAAAACCAAACAATGAAAAATGAAACGAAGGGAAATATAAGGTTCCAAAGAATGAAAATATGAATAAAAACTAAAACGAAGGAAAATGAATATAAGGTACTAAAAAAAACGAATGAATATAAGGAAAAATAAAAATACATAAAACCAAAGGAAAATGAATATAAGGAGGAAAATTCTAAAAAAGAATGAATATATGAATAAAACCAAACTGAAGGAAAATGAATATAAGATTCTAAAAGAATGAATATATGAATAAAACCAAACCGAAGAAAAATGGAAAAATGAATATATATGAATAAACCAAACTCTAAAAATGAATGGTTCTAAAAGAATGAATATAAGAATAAAACCAAACTGAAGGAAAAATGAAATATAAGGTTCTAAAAAGAATGAATATATGAATAAAAAAATCTGAAGGAAAGTGAAATATAAGGTTCTAAAAGAATGAACATATGAATAAAAACCAAAAAAATGTTTCAAGGAAAATTATATAAGGTTCTAAAAAGAATGAATATATAAATAAAACCAAAAAAAGGAAAACATGAATATAAGTTCTAAAAAGAATGAATATATGAATAAAACCAAAAAAGGAAAATGAATATTAAAAAGTTTATTTATAAGAATAAAAACCAAAAAAATGTTTCATGGTTTCAAAAGAATTATTTATGCTAAATAAAAAAACCAAAAATGTTTCATCTTATTCTGTTGTTAGTTTATTTATAAGAAAAAACCAAAACCAAAAAAAAAAATTCACATCTTATCTGTTGTTAGAATATTTAATTAAATAAAACCAAAAAATGTTTCATCTTATCTGAATGTTATTTATTACTGCAAAAAAAACCAAAAAAATGTTTCACATCTTATCTGTTGTTATATTATTTTATTTACTGCAAATAAAAACCAAAAAATGTTTCACATCTTATCTGTTGAATGAATAAATTTAAAAAAACCAAAACCAAAAAAATGAATATCTTATCTGTTGAATGAATATATGAATAAAACCAAATAAAAACCAAAAAATATTTCAGGTTCTGTTGTTAATTTATATATGAATAAAAAAACCCAAGGAAAATTTACATAAGGTTCTAAAAGAAATGAATATATGAATAAAAAAAAACCAAAAAATGTTTCAGTGAATATATCTTCTAAAAGAATTAATATATGAATAAAAACCAAATGTTTCAAAAATGAATATAAGTTCTAAAAGAATTACTGCTAAATAAAACCAAAAATGTTTCAAAAAATATAAGGTTCTTTAAGAATGAATATGAATAAAAACCAAAAATGATGGAAAATGAATATAAGGTTCTAAAAGAATGAATAAATGAATAAAACTTATCTGTTGTTAGTTTATTTAAGTTTTAAATAAAAATGAAAATATGAATGAAATCTTAAACTGAAGTTAAATTTATTTAAGGTTCCAAAAAAGAATCTTATCTGTTGTTAGTATTTACTAAATAAAAAAACCAAAAAAAAAATTCACATCTTATCTGTTGTTAAAGAATTTAATATAAAAAACCAAAAAAATGTTTCATCTTATCTATTTGTTAGTTTATTTATGAAATAAAAAACCAAAAAAATGTTTCCAATCTTTTATAAGGTTGTTAAAGAAAGAAAAATAATGAAAAAATCAAACTGAAAAAAGTTTCAATATCTTATCTGTTGTTATGAATATTAATTTAAAAACCAAACGAAAAAAAAAAATGAATATATCTTATCTGTTGTTAAATATTTATAAAACCAAACCAAAAATGTTTCAATATAATCTGTTGTTTTAAAAGAATGAATAAATGAAAAAAAACCAAACTGATCTTGAAAATGAATATAAGGTTCTAAAAAATGAAAAAAAAAAAACAAAACTGTTGTTAGTTTATTTAACGAAATAAAAATATATATCACATACTCTGAATTAAAATTTACCAAAATAAAAACCAAAAAAATATAAGGTTCTAAAAGTTGAATTTATTTATAAAAACAAATAAAAAAAATGTTTCATCCCATCTGTTGTAAAATTAATTAATAATAAAAAAAAAAAAAATGTTTCACATCTTATCTAAAAGAAGTTTATTTATGAATAAACTCCAAAAAAATGAATTCAATCTGTTGTTAGAATATTTATGAATAAAAAAAAATGAAAATGAATATATCTTATCTAAAAGAATTTATTTATGAATAAAACCAAAAATGTTTAAATCTTATCTGTTGTAAGGTTCAAAAGAAAATAAAACCAAAAAAAATTCTACATCTTATCTGTTGTTAGTTTAAAAGAAAAAAAAAAAAAAAAAATCTGTTGGTTTATTTGCTTTAAAATTAAAAGTTGTGAGTTTATTTACATAAATAAAAACCAAAAAAAAATGTTTACATCTTATCTTCTTGTTAGTTTGATTTATATAATAAAACCAAAAATGTTTCATTCTTTTCCATCTGTTGTTAGTTATAAAAACCAAAAATATTTCATATCTGTTGTTAGTTTATTTACTGAAATAAAAAACCAAAAATGTTTCCGAATTTATTGGTTATTTAAAACAAAAACTAAAAAAATGTTTTTAAAAGAATCTGTTGTTAAATAAAAACCAAAAAAAAACCAAAAAATGTTTCACATCTTATCTGTTGTTATGAATATATGAATAAAAAAAAAAACCAAAAAATGTTTCACATCTTATCTGTTGTTAAAGAATTTACTGCTAAATAAAAAACCAAAAAATGTTTCACATCTTATCTGTTTGTTAGTTTAATATTTATATAAATAAAAAGCAAAAAATGTTTCACATCTTATCTGTTGTTAGTTTATTTACTGCTAAATAAAAAACCAAAAAAATGTTTCACATCTTATCTGTTGTTAGTTTATTTACTGCTAAATAAAAAACCAAAAAAATGTTTCACATCTTATCTGTTGTTAGTTTATTTACTGCTAAATAAAAAACCAAAAAAATGTTTCACATCTTATCTGTTGTTAGTTTATTTACTGCTAAATAAAAAACCAAAAAAAAAAAAAAATTTATTTAAGGTTCTTAAAAATGAAAAATTAAGCCTTATCTGTTGTTAGTTTATTTATGAATAAAAAAACCAAAAATGTTTCACATCTTATCTGTTGTTAAGGTTTTAAAAATAAAACCAAAAATGTTTCAAATCTTATCTGTTGTTAGTTTATTTACTGCTAAATAAAAAACCAAAAAAATGTTTCACATCTTATCTGTTGTTAGTTTATTTACTGCTAAATAAAAAACCAAAAAAATGTTTCACATCTTATCTGTTGTTAGTTTATTTACTGCTAAATAAAAAACCAAAAAATGTTTCAAAAAGATCTGTTGTTAGTTTATGAATAAAAAAAAAACCAAAAATAAAAATTTTCACATCTTATCTGTTGTTAGTTTATTTACTGCTAAATAAAAAACCAAAAAATGTTTCACATCTATCAAGGTTAGTTTATTTAATAAATAAAAACCAAAAAATGTTTCACATCTTATCTGTTGTTAGTTTATTTACTGCTAAATAAAAAACCAAAAAATGTTCACATCTTATCTGAATGTTATATATTTATAAAAATAAAAACCAAAAAAATGTTTCAATCTTATCTGTTGTTAGTTTATTTACTGCTAAATAAAAACCAAAAAAAATTCTATATCTTATCTGTTGTTAGTTTATTTATATGCTAAATAAAAAACCAAAAAAAATGTTTAAGGTTCTTATCTGTTGTTAGTTTATTTACTGCAAATAAAAACCAAAAAATGTTTCATCTTATCTGTTGTTAGTTTATTTACTTAAATAAAAAAACTGAAAAAATGTTTCATATCTTTCTAAAAGAATTTACTGCTAAATAAAAAAATAAACCAAAAAGGAAAATGAATATAATGTTGTTAATTATTTATAAGAAAAAAAACCAAAAAATGAATCACATTTCTAAAAGAATGAATTTATTTATAAAAAAAAAACCAAAAAATGAATATAATATTCTAAAAAAGAGTTTATTTACTGCTAAATAAAAAACCAAAAAATGTTTCACATCTTATCTGTTGTTTATTTTATTTAATGGAAAAAACCAAAAAATGTTTCACATCTTATCTGAATGAATATATTTATAAAAAATAAAAACCAAAAATGTTTACATCTTATCTGTTGTTAGTTTATTTATGAAATAAAAACCAAAAATGTTTCACATCTTATCTGTTGTTAGTTTATTTATATGAAATAAAAACCAAAAAAATATTTCACATCTTATCTAAGTTTATTTACTGCTAAATAAAAACCAAAAAAATGTTTCATGAATATATCTGTTGTTAGTTTATTTACTATGAAAAAAAACCAAAAATGGGAAAATGACATCTTATCTGTTGTTAGTTTATTTACTTAAAAAAAAACAAAAAAAAAAATGTTTCTACATCTTATCTGAAAAGTTTATTTACTGCTAAATAAAAAGGAAAAAATATGTTTCTAAAAGAATGAATATCTGTTGTTACCAAAAAAAAAACTAAAAAGAAAATATAGGCAATCTTATCTGTTGTTATTTAAAATACTGAATAAATAAAAAACCAAAAAAAATGTTTCACATCTTATCTAAAAGTTTAATTATATATAAAAAACCAAAACCAAAAAATGTTTATAACATCTTAAAAGTTATGAATATTTTAATAAAAAAAAACAGGAAAACTGAAAATGTTTAACATCTTATCTGTTGTTGGTTTATTAAAAAAGCAATAAAAACTGAAAAAAATGAATATATCTTATCTAAAAGAATTATTATATGAATAAATAAAAACCAAAAAATATTTTCTCCAATCTTATCTGTTGTTAGTTTATTTACTAAAAGAATAAAATGAAAAAAAAAAAAATGAATAATCTTATCTGTTGTTAGTTTATTTACTGCTAAATAAAAACCAAAAAATGTTTTACATCTTATATGTTCTAAAAGAATTTATATATGAATAAAAAAAAAAAAAAATGTTTCAAAATCTTATCTGTTGTTAGTTTATTTTGTAAACAAAAAAACCAAAAAATGTTTCAATATATCTGTTGTTAAAGAATTTACTGCATAAATAAAACCAAAAAAAAATTCATATAAAAATTTAATATAAGAAAATAAAAACCAAAAAATGTTTTCACATCTTATCTGTTGTGAATAATTTAAAAACTAAATAAAAAATGAAAAATGTTTCAAAAGAATGAATATCTGTTGTTAGAAAAATAGATCTGAATTAAAGAATAAATAAAAACCAAAAAATGAAAAATCACATCTTATCTGTTGTTAATTTATTTATGAAATAAAAACCAAAAAATGTTTAAAATCTTATCTGTTGTTAGTTTATTTACTGAATAAATAAAAACCAAAAAATTTCAATCTAATCTGTTGTTAGAATGAATATACTGAATAAAAAAAAACCAAAGGAAAATGAATATTTATAATGGTTCTAAAAGAATTTATATAAATAAAAACCAAAAAAGAAAAAAATTTCATATCTTTCTAAAAGAATGAATTTATTTATAAAAATAAAAACCAAAAAAAAAGTTCATATAAGGTATCTGTTGAATGAATATATTTATAAAAAACAAAAAAAACCAAAAAATATGGTTCTAAATCTAATGAATATATGTTGTTAAACATTTACTGCTAAATAAAAAAAAAAAAAATGTTTCACATCTTAAAATGAATATAGTTTATTTAATAAAATAAAAACCAAAAAATGAATCTTATCTGTTGTTAGTTTATTTACTGCTAAATAAAAACCAAAAAAAGGAAAATGAATTAAAGGTTCTAAAAGAATGAATATATGAATAAAAACCAAACTGAAGGAAAATGAATATAAGGTTTCTTGTTAAAAAATGAATAAAAATAAAAAAAAACCAAACCGAAACCAAAAATGAATATAAGGTTCTAAAAAGAATGAATATAAATAAAAAACCAAAAAAATGAATAAAATTTAAAAAATGAATATAAAAAAAAAAAAACCAAAAAAAGGTTTCTAAAAGAATGAATATAAAAAAACCAAACTGTTATAAGTTTTAAAAAGAATGAATTTATTTCTAAAACAAAAATGTTGAATAAAAACCAAATTGAAGGAAAATAATATAAGGTTCTTGTAGAATGAATTTGAATAAAAAAAAAAAAGAAATATAAGGTTCTAAAAGAATGAATATATAATAAAAAGAAGGAAAATGAATATTATAGTTTCTTGAGAATGAATATATGAATAAAAACCAAACTGAAGGAAAATGCAAATGAAGGTTCTAAAGAATGAATATATGAATAAAACCAAACCAAGGAAAAAAGAATATAAGTTTCTAAAAGAATGAATATATGAATAAAACCAAACAGAATGAAAATGAATATAAGGTTCTTGAATGAATATATGAAAAAAAATAAAAAAAAAATGAAAATGAATATAAGGTTCTAAAAAGAATATATTTATAACCAAACCAAGGAAATGAATAAAACCAAAAAGGAAAATGAATATAAGGTTCTAAAAGAATGAATATATGAATAAAACCAAACCAAAAAATGAATATAAGGTTCTAAAAAGAAAATGAATATGAATAAAAAGACTGAATATAAATAAATAAAACCAAAATGAAGGAAAATCTTATAAGGTTGTTAAAAGAATGAATATATGAATAAAAACCAAGGAAAATGAATATAAGGTTCTAAAAGAATGAATATAAGAAAAAAAACCAAAAATGAATATAAGTTTCAAAGAATGAAAAAATAAAACCAACCGAAAAATGAATAGAAAAAAAATAAACCATAAAAAAAACCGAAAAATGAATATATGACTGGGAAGAATGAAAACCAAACTGAAGGAAAAATGAATATTCACATCTTTCTAAAAAAAATGAATATATAAGAAAGAAAAATAAGAAAAAAAAGGAAAATGAATATAAGGTTCTAAAAGAATTTTATACAAATGAAGGAAAATCTTATGAGTTGTAAAGGAAAAAAACAAAACCAAATTGAATAAAAAAGGTTAAAAAGAATATTAGAATAAAAGAAAAAGAATATAGTTTCTAAAAGAATGAATAAAAAAAAAAACCAAGGAAAATGAAAATATAAGGTTTAAAAGAATGAATATATGAATAAAACCAAACTGAACAAATGAATATAATGTTCTAAAAGAATATTTAAGAATAAAGCCAAACCAAATGAATATAAGGTATCTGTATAAAATGAAAATAAAAAGTTGAAAAAAACCAAACCAAGGAAAATGAATATAAGTTTCTAAAAGAATGAATATGAATAAAACCAAACCAAAGGAAATGAATATAATTATTCATTAAAGAATGAATATATAAATAAAACCAAAAATGAAGGAAAATTATAAGGTTCTAAAAGAATGAATATATGAAAAAAAAACTGAAGGAAATGTTTATTACAAAAGTTATAATAAATAAAACCAAAGTGAAGGAAAATTTTAAAAAATGAATATATGAATAAAAACCAAAAAAAGGAAAATTCTTATAAGTTTTAAAAGAATGAATATATAAATAAAAACCAAACCAAGGAAAATGAATATAAGTTTCTAAAAGAATGAATATATTTAAAAAAGGAAACCAAAAACCAAAAAATGAATATAAAAGTTCTAAAAGAAATGAAAACGAATAAAAAACCAAAACCGAAGGAAAAAAAATATAAGATTTTAAAAGAATGAAAATATAAATAAAAACCAAACTGAAAAGAAATCTTAAAATGTTCTTTGAAAGAATGAATAAATAATAAAAAAAAAATGAAAAAAATGTTATTAAAGAATGAATATATGAATAAAAAAACTGAAAAAAATGAATATAAGGTTGTTAAGAATGAATATAAATAAAAACAAAAAAGGAAAAATGAATATAAGGTTCTATTTAAAGCTAAATAAAAACCAAAATTTCATGAAATATTCTCCCAAAAAAATATGAAAAACCAAAAAAAGGAAAATTCATATAAGGTTTCAAAAGAATTTACTGTAAATAAAAACCAAACCGAATGAAAATGAATATAAGGTTTGTAAAAAGAATTTATAAAAAATAAAAAAACTGAAGGAAAAGGAAAATAAAAAAGAATGAATATAATAAAAAAACCAAAGCTATATTTATAAGGTTTCCAAAGAATAATATTATATAAAAAAAATAGTGAACATATGGTTCTAAAAAGAATGAATATATGAATAAAAAAACCAAACTGAAGGAAAATGAATATAAGGTTCTAAAAGAATGAATATATGAATAAATATATAACTGAAAAAAAATTAATATAAGGTTCTAAAAGAATGAATATATGAACAAAAACAAAAATGAAGGAAAATAGAATAAAGGTTTCTAAAAAGAATGAATATATGAATAAAACCAAACTGAAGGAAAATAGAAAATAATGTTGGAAAAAGAATGAGATATATGAATAAAAAAAAACCAAACAAGAAAAATGCATATAAGGTTCTAAAAAAGAATGAATATATGAATAAAACCAAACTGAAGGAAATGAATATAAGGTTCTAAAAGAATGAATATATAAATAAAAAAAGAATGAAGGAAAAAAAAAAACCAAAGTGAATATAAAGGTTCTAAAAGAAATGAATATATGAATAAAAAACCAAAAAATGAAGGAAAAAGAATATAAGGTTCTAAAAGAATGAATATGAATAAAACATGAAGGAAAAATGAATATATGGTTCAAAAGAATAAATAAATAAAAAAACAAAAAGGAAAATGCATATAAGGTTCATCAAGAATGAAATATGAATAAAAACCAAACCAAGAAGGAAAATGAATATTCAAAAGAATGAATTAAATACAAACAAAGAGAATATATAAAAAAAGAATAAATTTGAAAAAACAAAACCAAGAAAAAATGAAAACAAAAGAATTTATTACCAAACTCTAAAAGAATGAATATATAACTATACCAACCAAGGAAAATGAATATACAAAAGGAGAATAACATAAAAACCAAACTGAATATAAAGTTCAAAAATGAATATTAATAAAACCAAACTGAAGGAAAGTGAATATATTCTTCTTTTAGAACTATATGAATAAAAAACCAAACCAAGGAAAATGAATATAAGGTTCTAAAAGAATGAATATATGAATAAAAACAAAACCAAGGAAAATGAATATAAAATGTTCTAAAAGAATGAATATATGAAAAAATTTCCAAACCAAGGAAAATATAAAAGATTGAATAAAGAATGAATATAACATGAAAACCAAACCGAAAGGAAAAAATAAATATAATTTTCTAAAAGAATGAATATATAATAAAACCAAAATGAAGGAAAGTGGAATATAAGGTTTAGGTAGTTTAATGAATAAAAACCAAAAAGAAAATAGATATAAGTTTCTAAAATTAAGATATATAGATATAAAAAACCAAAAATAAAAGGAATAAAACCAAACTGAGGAAAATGAATATAAGGTTCTAAAAGAATGAATATTTAAAACAAACCAAAGGAAAATGAAAAAGGTTCTAAAAGAATAATATATGAATAAAAACCAAACCAAGGAAAATGAATATAAGTAAAAGAATGAATATATGAATAAAAACCAAACCAAAGGAAAATGATATAGGTTCTAAAAGAATGAATATATAATGAATATAAAAAACCAAAAAAATGAATAAAACCAAACAGAAGGAAAATAAATAAGGTTCAAAAGAAAAATATATGAAAAAACCAAACCAATTCTTGAAATAAGTTTTCTAAAAGAATGAATCATGAATAAAAACCAAAACTGAAGGAAAATGAATATAAGGTTCTAAAAGAATGAATTAAAAATAAAAAAAGATAATTTTTTAAACTGAAAAAGTGAATATAAGGTTATGAATAAAAGAATGAATAAACATATGAATAAACCAAAACTGAAGGAAAATGAATATAATTCAAAAAAAATTAGAATAAAACCAAACCAGAAAATGAATATAAGTTTCTAAAAGAACAATAAAAGAATAAAAACCAAACTGAAGGAAAATGAAATATAAGGTTCTAAAGAATGAATATATGAATAAAACCAAACCAAAAAAGTGAATATGGGTTCTAAAAGAATGAATATATGAATAAAAATCAAACTGAAGGAAAATGAATATAAGGTTCAAAAAATGAATATATGAATAAAAAAACCAAACTGAAGGAAAGGGAATATATGGTTCTAAAAAGAATGAATATATGAATAAAACCAAACCAAGGAAAATAAATATAAGGTTCTAAAAGAATGAATATATGAATAAAAAATAAAACCGAAGGAAAATGAATATAAGGTTCTAAAAGAATGAATATATGAATAAAAAACCAAACGAAGGAAAATGCATAAAATATTCTAAAAGAATGAAATATAAAAAAAGAAAATATATGAAAAAAAAAAAGAATGAAATAAGGTTCTAAAAAAATGAAATATATAAATAAAAAATGAATAAAAGGAATAAAAGCAAACCGAAGGAAAAAAAACCAAAAAACTAAAAGGTTCTAAAAGAATGAATATAAAATAAAAAAAGAACTGAAGGAAAATGAATATAAGGTTCTAAAAGAATGAATATATGAATAAAACCAAACCAAGGAAAATGAATATAAAAGTTTCTAAAAGAATGAATATAAGAATAAAACCAAACTGAAGGAAAATGAATATAAGGTTCTAAAAGAATGAAAATAAAACTGAAAAACCGAAAGGAAAAATGAATATAAGGTTCTAAAAGAATGAATATATGAATAAAACCAAACCGGAAAATTCTCCCCATGAATATAAGGTTCTAAAAGAATGAATATTTAAAAGAAAAGAATAAAAAAACCAAACTGAAGGAAAATGAATATATGGTTTCTAAAAGAATGAATATATGAATAAAACCAAAAAATGAAGGAAAATAAATAAGGATAAGGTTCTAAAAGAATGAATATATGAATAAAAAAACAAACAAAAAAAAATGAATATAAGGTTCTAAAAAAATGAATATATGAATAAAACCAAACCGAAGGAAAATGAATATAAGGTTCTAAAAGAATGAATATATGAATAAAACCAAAGTGAAGGAAAATGAATATAAGGTTTCAAAAGAATGAATAAAATGAAAAAAACCAAGGAAAATAATATAAGTTTCTAAAAGAAGGAATGAATATGAATAAAAACCAAACTGAAAAAATAGATAAAAAGAATGAATATATGAATAAAAATAAACAAAGGAAAATAAATATAAGTTTCTAAAAAATGAATATATGAATAAAACCAAAATGTATTTCTAAATGAATGAATAAAAAAAAAAAAAAAAAAAAAAAAATGAATATATGGTTCTAAAAGAATAAAAATATAAATAAAACAAAATTAGGAAAATAATAAAAAAGGAAAACAATGAATATATATAAAAAAAAAAAAAAATAAATATAAGTTCTAAATAGAAAAAATAAAAAAACCAAACTGAAGGAAAATAAATAAAAGAATGTTTGAATAAAAACAATGAAAATAAAAAGAATGATAAAACAAAAACGAAGGAAAATGAATATATAAAAAATAAAAGAAAGGTTTAAAATAAAGAAAATAAAAATAAAAGAAAACGAAGAAAATGAATATAAGGTTCTAAAACAAAAAAATAAATGTGAAAAGCAAAACGAAGGAAAATGAATATAAGTTTCTAAAAGAATGAAAATATGAATAAAACGAAAACGAAGGAAAATAATATAAGGTTCTAAAAGAATGAATATATGAATAAAAACCAAACGAAGGAAAAAAAAATATAAGGTTCTAAAAGAATGAAAATATAAATAAAACCAAGAATGAAGGAAAAAAAAATAAAAAAAAAAGAATGAAAATAAAAATAAAATGAAACAAAAAGAAAATAAATATAAAAAAGAATGAAAAATGAATAAAAAACAAAACCAAAGAAAAAAAATATAAGAAAAAAAAAAGAATGAAAATAAAAATAAAAACAAAAAAATAAAATCTTGGAAAATATAAATAAAATTCTAAAAGAATGAAAATATGAATAAAACAAAAACAATGGAAATGGAAGAATTTCTAAAAATTGAAAAAAGGGAAATTAAAAAAAGAATGAAAATATAAATAAAAATATAATTTTATGTTCTAAAAAGAAAAAATATAAATAAAATGCAAGATGAAAAAAAAATGAAAAATAAAAATGAAAACTACCAAGAATTTCAATATAAATAAAACCAAAACGAAGAAAATAAATATAAGGTTCTAAAAAGAATGAAAATATAAATAAAAAAAAAGGAAAATTAAAATATTAAGACAGTTTCGAAAGAATGAAAATACATAAAAATCAAAACCAAACGAAGGAAAATGAATATTAACAAAGAATGAAAATATAAATAAAAAACAAAACTGAAGGAAAATTAAAATAATGGTTCAAAAAGAAAAGAATATATGAATAAAACCAAAACAAAGGAAAATAAATATTAGGTTCTAAAAGAATGAAAATATACATAAAAATTTCGAAGGAAAATAAATATCCTGAAACTTTCTAAAAGAATGAATATATGAATAAAACCAAAACGAAGGAAAATAAATATTAGGTTCTAAAAGAATGAAAATATACATAAAACCAAAACGAAGGAAAATAAATAAAGATGTTCGAAAAGAAATGAAATAAATAAAAAACAAAACGAATGAAAATATAAAAAAATGAAAGAAAATCTAAAAAAAGAAAATATACGGAAAACAAAAGAAAATAAATATTAGGTTCGAAAAGAATGAAAATATAAATAAAACCAAAACGAAGGAAAATAAATATTTGGTTTGAAAAGAATGAAAATATAAAACAAAAAAAAAAAAAAAAGAAGGAAAAATTAAAATAAGGTTCGAAAAAGAATGAAAATATATATAAAACCAAAACGAAGGAAAATAAATATTAGGTTCTAAATGAATGAAAATATACATAAAACCAAAACGAAGGAAAATTATTATTAGGTTCTAAAAGAATGAATATATGAATAAAACCAAACCGAAGGAAAATGAATATAAGGTTCTAAAAGAATGAATATATGAATAAAACCAAACTGAAGGAAAATGAATATAAGGTTCTAAAAGAATGAATATATGAATAAAAACAAACCAAGGAAAAATGAATATAAGTTTCTAAAAAAATGAATATATAGGTAAAACCAAACTGAAAAAAAAATATAAGGTTCTAAAAATGAATATATGAATAAAAAACCAAACCGAAGGAAAATGAATATAAGGTTCTAAAAGAAGGAATATATGAATAAAACTAAACCAAGGAAAATGAATATAAGTTTCTAAAAGAATGAATATATGAATAAAAGCAAACCGAAGGAAAATAAATATAATGTTCTAAATGAATGAATATATGAATAAAACCAAACCGAAAGAAAATAAATATAAGGTTCTAAAAGAATGAAAATATAAATTAAACAAGACGAAGGAAACACACTTTTGGTTCTAATCGAATGAAAACATAAAAAAATCAAAAAAAAAAAAAATAAAGATAAGGTTCTAAAATAAAGAAAATATAAATAAAAGCAAACGAAGGAAAATAAATAAAATGTTCTAAAACAATGAAAATAAATGTAAAGCGAAAACGAAGGAACATAAATATAAGATACTAAAAGAATAAAAATATGAATGAAACCAAAACGAAAGAAAATGAATATGAGGTTATAAAAGATTCATAATATGAATAAAAGCAAGACGATGGAAAATGAATATAAGGTTCTAGAAGAATGGAAATATAAATAAAACGAAAACGAAGGAAAATATATATAAGCGTCTAAAAGAATGAAAATATGAATAAAACCAAAGCGAAGGAAAATAAATATAAGGTTCTAAAAAGATAAAAAATAAATAAAACAAAGATGAAGTAAAATAAATTTTATGTTCTAAACGAATGAAAATATGAATGAAATGAAAACTAATAAAGTAAAAGAAGAAAAATATGAATAAAACCAAGCCGAACGAAAATGAATATAAGATTCTAAAAAAGAATGAGAATATAAATAAATCAAAAACAATGGAAAATAAATCCAAGGTTCTAAAGTAATGAAAATATAAATAAAACCAAGACAGAGTGTAATAATTATTAGGTTCTAAAAGAATGAAAATATAAATAAAATCAAAACGGAGAAAAATAAATTTTATGTTCTACACAAATGAATATATAAATAAAGCCAAGATGAAAAAAACAAAAAAAAAATCGAAGGTTCTGAAGAATTTCAAGAAAAAAATACCAAAATATACATAAAAACCAAAACAAGAAAATAAATATTAAAGTTCTAAAAAGAATGAAAATATACATAAAAAGAAAACGAAGGAAAATTAATGTTGGGTTCTAAAAGAATGAAAATATAAATAAAATCAAAAACGAAGGAAAATAAAAAAAAAGAATGAAAATATACATAAAAAGAAAACGAAGGAAAAATAAATATTAGGTTCGAAAAAAAAGAAAATATACATAAAACCAAAAACGAAGTAAAATTATTATTAGGTTTCTAAAAGAATGAATATATGAATAAAACCAAAACGAAGGAAAATAAATATAAGGTTCTAAACAGAATGAAAATATACATAAAACAAAACGAAAGGAAAATAAAATTAGGTTCTAAACGAATGAAAATATATAATAAAAACCAAAACGAAAAAAATAAATATTATGTTCTAGAAAAAATGAATATATAAAAAAAAAAAACTAATCAAAGGTTCTAAATAATTTCAAAAAAAAAACCAAACGAAAAAAATAAAATTAGGTTCGAAAAGAATGAAAATATAAATGAAACCAAACGAAGGAAAAATAAATATTAGGTTCGAAAAGAATGAAAATATACATGAAACCAAAATGAAGGAAAAAATTAATATTAGGTTCGAAAAGAATGAAAATATACATAAAAAAACCAAAACGAAGGAAAATAAATAATAGGTTCTAAACGAATGAAAATATACATAAAACCAAAACGAAGGAAAATAAATATTAGGTTTCTAAAAGAATGAAAATAGATAAAACCAAAACAAAGGAAAATAAATATAAATAAGAATGAAAATATACATAAAACCAAAATGAACGAAAAATTAATATCAAGAATGAAAATATACAAAAACCAAAATGAAAATGAAATAAATATTAGGTTCGAAAAATGAAAGAAAATACATCAACCAAAACGAAGGAAAATTAATATTAGGTTCGAAAAGAATGAATAAAAATAAAACCAAAACGAAGGAAAAAATAAATATTAAAAAACGAATGAAATATACATAAACCAAAAGAAGGAAAATAAATATTAGGTACGAAAAGAATGAAAATATACATAAAACGAAAACGAAAAAATAAATATAGGTTCGAAAAGAATAAAAATACATAAAACAAAAACGAAGGAAAATAAATATTAGGTTCTAAAAGAATGAAAAATATACATCAAACCAAAACGAAGGAAAATAAATATTACGTTCGAAAAAAAATGAAAATATACATAAAACCAAAACGAAGGAAAATAAATATTAGGTTCTAAAAAAATGAAAATATACAAAAACCAAAAATTAAAGAAAATAAATATTATTCTAAACGAATGAAAATACATACATAAAACCAAAACGAAAAAATAAATATAATAGGTTCTAAACGAATGAAAATATACATAAAACCAAAACGAAGGAAAATAAATATTAGGTTCTCAACGAATGAAAATATACATAAAACCAAAACGAAGGTAAATAAATATTAGTTTCGAAAAGAATGAAAATATACATAAAACCAAACGAAGTAAAAAAATATTAGGTTCTAAACAAATGAAAAATATACAAAAACCAAAACGATGGAAAATAAATATTAGGTTCTAAAACAAAAAAATATACATAAAAAAAAGAAAACGAAGGAAAAAGAAAAAATAATTCGAATAGAATGAAAATATACATAAAAAAAAGAAAACGAAGGAAAATAAATATTAAGTTCAATGAAAATATACATAAAAACCAAAACGAAAGGAAAATAAATATTAGGTTCTAAATGAATGAAAATATACATAAAACCAAAACGAAGCAAAATAAATATTAGGTTCGAAAAGAATGAAAATATACATAAAAAGTAAACGAAGTAAAAATAAATATTAGGTTTGAAAAATAATGAAAATATACATAAAACCAAAAAAAAGAAAAAAAATATTAGGTTCGAAAAGAATGAAAATATGAATAAAAACCAAAACGAAGGAAAATAAAACCAAAATGAATGAAAATATACAAAAACCTAAAACGAAGGAAAAATAAATATTAGGTTTCTAAACGAATGAAAATATACATAAAAACAAAAAATGAAGGAAAATAAATATTAGGTTCTAAACGAATGAAAATATACATAAAAACCAAAAACGAAGGAAAATAAATATTAGGTTCGAAAAGAATGAAAAAATTATAAAAAAAACAAAACGAAGGAAAATAAAAAATATTAGGTTCTAAACGGATGAAAATATACATAAAAAGGAAAAAAACGAAGAAAAATAAATATTAGGTTCTAAACGAATGAAAATATACATAAAACCAAAACGAAGGAAAATAAATATTAGGTTCGAAAAGAATGAAAATATACATAAATCCAAAACGAAGGTATATAAATATTAGATTCGAAAAGAATGAATATATACATAAAACCAAAACGATGAAAAAATAAATATTAGGTTCTAAACGAATGAAAATATACATAAAACCAATAATGAAAGGAAAATAAATATTAGGTTCTAAAAGAATGAAAATATACATAAAACCAAAACGAAGGAAAAATAAATATTAGGTTCGAAAAGAATGAAAATATACATAAAACCAAAACGAAGGAAAATAAATTTTAGGTTCTAAACGAATGAAAATATACATAAAACCAAAACGAAGAAAAATAAATATTATGTTCTAAACGAATGAAAATATACATAAAACCAAAACGAAGGAAAATAAATATTAGGTTCGAAAAGAATGAAAATATACATAAAACCAAAACGAAGAAAAATAAATATTAGGTTCTAAACGAATGAAAATATACATAAAACCAAAACGAAGGAAAATAAATATTAGGTTCGAAAAGAATGAAAATATACATAAAACCAAAACGAAGGAAAATAAATATTAGGTTCTAAACGAATGAAAATATACATAAAACCAAAACTAAGGAAAATAAATATTAGGTTCTAAACGAATGAACATATACATAAAACCAAAACGAAGGAAAATAAATATTAGTTTCGAAACGAATGAAAATATACATAAAACCAAAACGAAGGAAAATAAATATTAGGTTCTCAACGAATGAAATTATACATAAAACCAAAACGAAGGAAAATAAATATTAGTTTCGAAAAGAATTAAAATATACATAAAACCAAAACGAAGGAAAATAAATATTAGGTTCTAAACGAATGAAAATATACATAAAACCAAAACGAAGGAAAATAAATATTAGGTTCTAAACGAATGAAAATATACATAAAACCAAAACGAATGAAAATAAATATTAGGTTCTAAACGAATGAAAATATACATAACTCAAAACGAAGGAAAATAAATATTAGGTTCTAAACGAATGAAAATATACATAAAACCAAAACGAAGGAAAATAAATATTAGGTTCTAAACGAACGAAAATATACATAAAACCAAAACGAAGGAAAATAAATATTAGGTTCTAAACGAATGAAAATATACATAAAACCAAACCGAAGGAAAATAAATATTATGTTCGAATAGAATGAAAATATACATAAAACCAAAACGAAGGAAAATAAATATTAGGTTCTAAACGAATGAAAATATACATAAAACCAAAACGAAGGAAAATAAATATTAGGTTCTAAATGAATGAAAATATACATAAAACCAAAACGAAGGAAAATAAATATTAGGTTCTAAACGAATGAAAATATACATAAAACCAAAACGAAGGAAAATAAATATTACGTTCGAAAAGAATGAAAATATACATAAAACCAAAACGAAGAAAAATAAATATTAGGTTCGAAAAGAATGAAAATATACGTAAAACCAAAACGAAGGAAAATAAATATTAGGTTCTAAACGAATGAAAATATACATAAAACCAAAACGAAGGAAAATAAATATTAGGTTCTAAACGAATGAAAATATACATAAAACCAAAACGAAGGAAAATAATTATTAGGTTCGAAAAGAATGAAAATATACATACAACCAAAACGAAGGAAAATAAATATTAGGTTCGAAAGGAATGAAAATATACATAAAACCAAAACGAAGAAAAATAAATATTAGGTTCTAAACGAATGAAAATATACATAAAACCAAAACGAAGGAAAATAAATATTAGGTTCTAAACGAATGAAAATATACATAAAACCAAAATGAAGGGAAATAAATATTAGGTTCTAAACGAATGAAAATATAAATAAAACAAAAATGAAAGAAACTAAGGAAATGAAAAAAAAAACGAAGGCAAAGAAATATAACTTTTTAAAAAAATGAAAATATAAATAAGACCAAAATGAAGGGAATGAAAGTTTCTAAATGAATGTAAATATAAAAAAAACAAAATGAAGAAGAATAAATATGAGGTTATAAAAGAAAGAAAATATGAATAAAATCAAGAAGAAGGAAAATGAATATAAACTACTGAAAGAATGAAAATATAAATAAAGCCAAGATAAACGAAAACAAATATTAAGTTCTAAACGAATGAAAATATAACTAAAGTCAAAACGAAAGAAAATAAATATAAGGTTGTAAAAGAATGAAAATATAAATAAAACAAAAATGAAGGAAAATAAATCTTAGGTTCTAGATGAAAATATAAATGAAAACAAAACGAAGGAGAATAAATATATTAATAAAAGAATGAAAATATGAATAAATTCAATACGAAGGAAAATAAATATAAGGTTCTAGAAGAAAGAATATATAAATAAAACCAAAACGAAGGAAAATAAATTTTTGTTTCTAAATGAAAGAAAATATAAATAAAACCAAAACGAAGGAAAATAAACAAAAGTATGAAAATACAAATAATGAAAGCACAACAAAGGAGAATAAATATGAGATTATAAAAA
The DNA here is from genome assembly GCA_903632075.3 of Acanthosepion pharaonis. Taxonomy (NCBI): domain Eukaryota; kingdom Metazoa; phylum Mollusca; class Cephalopoda; order Sepiida; family Sepiidae; genus Acanthosepion; species Acanthosepion pharaonis. The sequence goes on along the minus strand of CAHIKZ030005285.1, from coordinate 615,787 downwards.
ATGAAAATATGAATAAAATCAAAATGAATGAAAATAAATATGACCTCCTAAACGAATGAAAATATAAATTAAGCTAAAATGAAGGAAAATATATATTTGGTTCTAAAAGAATGAAAATATAAATAAAACTTAAATGAATGAAAATAATTGTAAGCTTTTAAAAGAATAAAAATATAGATGAGACCAAAACGATGGAGAATAAATATGTGTTTATAAAAGAATGAAAATATGAATGAAACCAAGACGAAGGAAAATGAATTTTTGTTTCTAAATGAATGAAAATATAAATAAAACCAAAACGAAGGAAAATGAATATTAGTTTTTAAACGAATGAAAATATAAATAAAATGAAAAGGAAGAAAAATAAATGTAAGATTCTACAAGAATGAGAATATAAATAAAATCAAAATGAAGGAAAATAAATATAAGGTTCTAAATGAAAGAAAATATAAAAACCAAAACGAAGGAAATCAAATATAATATAATAAAAGAATGAAAATATAAATAAGGAAAACACGAAGGAAAGTAAATATTAGGTTATAAAAGAATGAAAATATATGTAACGCCAAAACGAAGGAAAATAGGAATGAAAATATAAATATAACCAATACGAAGTAAAATATATGTAAGTCCTAAATGAATGAAAATAACATTCAACCGAAATAAATGTAAAAAAAGTTAGAAAAATATTGGTAATATAAATTAAGAGAAATCTAAAAAAAAAATGAAAATAGAAATTCAGCTAAAAATGAATAAAACTAAAAATACCCCACTGGAAATTAAAGTTATCATGAAAAAAAAACTGAAATGAAAAGAAAACTGATTTTACAAGTATTGAAACGATAATTTTGTCAGAATATGGCGGCTTCATAAGATCTTTGACTTATAAGACAATTTCATGCGAGACGAGGGAATAACCCACAAAACAGTTCTCAGTTGGTTATCAATTTCATCAAGTCTTCCCAAATGAGTAATCACGACACCCAAGGGTTCGGCATCAAGTTAAGCCTATTGAAGTTTGCATAAACACCTGTATCTCTCTATTTCTCTCTTTTCTCCCCCCTCTCACACACACACACACACACACACACACACACACACATATATATATATATATATATATATATATATATATATATATATATATATTTATTTAAAATATGATTCCAAATCGCTACATAAGAAAGTCTCATGTAGCGATTTGGAATCATATTTTTAAATAAATAATTATATTTATGCTCTACTTTTGTATCGAGCACTATCTTTTAAAAATAATAACTAAAATACTAAGGGACTTTGGATTATTTACCTAACCAGTTCCTTCCTATTTTCTATATATTTTCACACACACACACACACACATATATATATATATATATATATATATATATATATATATATATATATATATATATATATATATATATATCCTTTATTTGATTGGAATGTTGCATTTTTTTGTTTCGTATACTTTCTCTTTCATGTTTTCACACGTCGTCTCTTTCTGTCTCTTATATGCGTGTGTTTACGCGCTTGAACACGCATGAGTGTGCATATGTGTTACTGACAACTGTAAAGATTATAAGAAGAAAAAGAAATACTCTTTTTACGACGTTAATTATTATGGCTCTCCGCATCTTCCTTTACTTTAAATCGTTAATCACCAAAACTGTCCATGTGAGTTTCCCCGTCGTTACACCAGATTTTTTTTTTTTTTTTTTGAATTTAGAGAATAGTTGCGCTATCAAGTCTAGACGGCCTAGTCTGTTTTATTTAACCTCCTTCCGTAGGTAAGTGAAAAATGATTGTTTCACAATCTTTCCAAATTTCATTAATGCTATATAAACGCAATCTATATCACCTTGAATTTCCAATTACGACTGATTAGTTCGATCCTCACTGGGGCTCCATACTTTCGGCCTTGTGCCACATCAAGGCTAAGCTTGGCTATATCTGCATGAATTTCGGCGCCGCTAAACGATTCTATTTATATAGATAGATAGATAGAGAGAGAGAGAGATTTGGGCACCTCTAGGCAGTGTAATGGTTAGCAAGTTTGTCTCGCTAGAACAATTAAGACTGAGTAGTGAATTCGATTCTCGCTGGGTGCCCCCCTAATTTCGGCCTTGTGCCACAAAGCTGTTCTTGGAAAATCACTATATATATATATAGATTCGATTATTAATAGGATTTTGGCAATGGTGCGATTCGATTAAGTTTTAACATTGTAAAAAACACATCGACTCACGAGAATTGAAAACCGGACAGTTATGTTATCAGGCAAACGTCATACCAACTGTTCCAACGGCCTCGGTGACGAAGAGGTAACGAATCAGATTCGATATAGCATCGCTCGATCACTTATTCCGTGGTGGAACTCATCTGAGTTTCCCCTTTAACCATAGGACTGTGCCCCCACGAGTCACGACTACTATCACCAAGCCGCTCCATCCAGAGAATTAGAAGCCGGTTCAAGCAAGGATGTACAAGTGATAGAAATTAGGAGGATTTGTGATAATTATAATTAAGTAATTCATCGAGTCTAGAAGAAACCTCAACAAAATGCACCTCTTCGTGTAGAACTTAATTAATTAATTAATATATATATATATATATATATATATATATATATATATATATATATATATATATATATATTCACGCTACAGTTCAAAAGTTTGAGGGAACCCGTGGTAATTTTTTAAATTTGAGAGTATTTGGTAATTTTTTAAATTTGAGAGTATTTGGTAATTTTTTAAATTTGAGAGTATTTGGTATTTTTTTAAATTTGAGAGTATTTGGTAATTTTTTAAATTTGAGAGTATTTGGTAATTTTTTAAATTTGAGAGTATTTGGTAATTTTTTAAATTTGAGAGTATTTGGTAATTTTTTAAATTTGAGAGTATTTGTTTTGTTCTTTATATAAGAGAAAATTATTATACATGTTTTTTTTAAACAATGAGACATAAATCTTATTATGACAAAAATGAAAAAGTATTTTATGATTAAATTTTGCTCTCGTCAAATATCCTCATTTATCCTTGATTACTGCAACACAAATTTTTGACATTCTTTGTCAAAAGTTTCTCAAACTATAAGTTTGATTATTCTCTTTTCAATGACTTTAAGAGCTCTTTTCAATTTTATTTTTTTTCACTCTTCTGTCAATCATGCTAATTCTAGCTAATTCTTTAGTATATATATATATATATATATATATATATATATATATATATATTACAAACTTTGCGGGAGGATACCTAACACCAAAACAAGGTAAAATTTTTATATAAGTATATGTCCAAAAACGCCATCGTTGTACCTCAACACAGCAACTCATAACAAATGTTCAAAATGACCTCCGCTTGCTTCTACACACGCATGCACCCGTCGGATCATTGACTGACGGACCCTTTCAATTACTCCCACACCCTGTCGAATGAGTTCGCAACACCCTCGATGTTATATTAATGAAGGGCTCCGCATTATTAATGTCTGTTGAATAAACCAATTTTTTTAGGTGGCCCCACAGATAAAAGTCCAAAGGACTGAGGCTGATGAATGTGAAGGACATGGAACTTATCAATTTATTATAGTAGATATCAGCCAACTTATTGCGAACAATGCAAATAAAATGTGATGGAGCCCGATCAGGCATGAACCTTGTGTCTTTGTATTATAAGAGGTACATCTTCTAGCAGGTCCGGAAGTCTGTTCGAAATAAAGTCCTAATAGAAAGACGTGCTGGAAGAACATATGGACCTACCAGACAGTCACTTACTATTCCAGCCCACACATTAATCGTAAACTGATGCTGGTGTCTAGTATGTATTGCACCATGGGGATTCCGATCCGCCCACAAATGTTGGTTGTGCAAATTTGTAATTCCATCTCTGCCAAATGTTACCTCATTCGCCAAAAAAACTGAAGAGACAAACAACGGATCGGTAGTTTGTGCAATAAACAATAAGCAAAAGTTCTCCTGTGGTGAGAGATCAGAAGATGAAAGACCTGTACACGTTACAAATGATATGGATACAGAAGCTGCTCTTGAAGCACCTTCCATGCGGTACTATGAGATTTACGACATGCTAGAACTTCTTGATGTGTGTGATAGCTGGATCGTCTACGACAGTCTGTAGAATAATTTTTTTTTTTTTTTGGAAACGTAATCTGTTACAGCCATGCAGCCTCACGTCCATTACCATTCGCGCAGCCGAATGTAAAAATCAAAACTGCCTGCTCACGATATGAATATCCTGTCATTGTGAAACAGAACACTTCACAGTTAACTCACCACTACACAAGTTAAACTTTGAAGACAAGACTAGACACATATGTAATAAAATGACAAATGTAACCTAGTCTACATAGCATTACAGTAAACCATAATGTCTCTTTAAACTTAATAACTCAAAACCGAAGGATTTGTGGACATATGTTTTGTTGTCAGGAACCCCCTAAAAAAATTTTCGTAAAAGTATTTTTATACACCATATATATATATAAATATATATATATATATATGTGTGTGTGTGTGTGTGTGTGTGTTTGTGTGTGTGGGGGTGTGGGTGTATGTGTGTGTGTGTGTGTAATGATGTCCATGCTATACAAGGCCTGGCAGCCACTCTCAGTAGAGGGTTATAGAATAAAAGCCATAGATTATAGTGACATAAGATAACGGTTAAACCTAGACTTGGAATTGGTTAAGAATGTATTGAACTGGGAAACAGTCGATTAGATGTCGATTCTAAAAAGCAGAGGGTTGTAGGAAGAAGATGCTCGATTGGACCTTACATATCACCAATGGAATACAAAGGGAATGAGGGCGGTTCGCTACAATGTGGGTGGTAAGCCATGAAGGTTAGAAATGGTGGAACTATGGAGAGTAATTCTTCCAAACACTTTCCATAGAAATAGCAACAGAGTAGCAATGGGCTTGCGACATTTTGTTTGTGGGAATATATATATATATATATATATATATATATATATATATATATATATAATTATTTATATATTATATGCGCAGTACTTATTAGAAAGCGCTCAATATCAGAGATAGAGCTAACATATTTGGTTGGATTGATGTGAGTTTGTGACCCTGGGTTTCACGCCTTTGCGATCGTCAGACAAACGATATATATATATATATATATATATATATATATATATATATATATATATATATAATAAATGAGAGAAAGAACAAAAGGAGTAAAAATCCACAGTTCATAACATTTACTTTTCAAAAAGGGGTCAATAAAAAGTAGATATAAGAAATATTATATAACACAAACCTATTCTCATTAACAAGGTGTCTACCAAAGGAGGACTGACATTGAAAATAAATTTAAAACAATGCTCCGAGACAGATACTAAGGGGCTGATGATAGCCGCATACAGAACAGCCTGAAATAGATTATGCCATGTTGAGGTAATTTTTCGTTTTTACTGTAAATAAATACATATGCTCTGTTATAAAAAATGCATCGAGCTCTTTGTGGATCAATTTTAATAATTCGTATTACTAGGATCCACCCGGAATATAGTGATTTTCCAGGTGTAGCTTAGATGTCGCACAAGGTCGAAAGTATGGCGCACCCAGTGAGAATCGAACTCACTACTACTCAGTCGTAATTGTTCTAGCGAGACAAGCTTGCTATTACGCCGCCTCAAAATTGCCCACCACCTGAATTATATACCAACGGATCGATTACCTGTACTATATATATATATATATATATATATATATATATATATATATATATATATATATATATATAT